>SCLD01093733.1:0-12269 GCA_004367895.1 Oikopleura longicauda | reverse complement strand
CTTACTAACTAGATATTAGTGTAAACTGGCTTCCTTCGACTGCTTTTGGCGTTGATTTACTTATTTTCGAGAGTTCAATCGACTTGAACAGATCATCCTCGCCCATTTCGGCGCGGATCTCATCGTATGATTTGCCATTGGCCCACATGTGCGGATCCCACGAGCCGAACCACCCGGTGAAGATCGGCGGCTCGCGCCCCTGCTTGATGATGATGATGTTGGTCTTTGGATCGCGGCCTGAACCGAAGGGGTGTGATATTATTTGACGAATCTTTATCACAAATATTACCCGACGGGTGTTTGATTAAGTATTCATAGGCAATAACAGCTGATTGCTCTTTTTCTTCCTTGTTTGCGTTTTCGCCAATCCAAATGAACAATTGTGACCACGTGTCCAGCATCATCACATCATCCTCATCCAGATCATCCTGGGTGAAGTTGAAAACTTTTCAAACCGGGGTCACTTGTACGGTCACTCAAGTAAAAATGCAAAAGTGATCCCACATGTCCCTTCATCGCAAATAAATCGTCCAGTCGCGTTCGACATGTTGAATAAGCGCGGCTCGATCTCGCTCTCTGTTTCGAACTCCTTGCCCGACGAGTAGGCCGCTTTGCCGCCTAATGCCGCCCAGAACTCGGCCGGCTCCTGGCCCTCGGCAATGACGTCAATGTCGGCAACGCCCGTGATGTGACGCGCCGCCTGACGGCCAACTTCGCGCTCGTCACCCGAGCTACCACGCCCGAACCAGATGAAATTGCCGTGTTGACGACCGGCCAGGACGAAGACATCGTTCGAGTTCAACGACGCCGCCCGTGGCATCACTTCGACCGCCTTCACCGAATCCTCGTCCTCGCCACGTACTTGGAAGAGTTGACATGCGTCGGACGGGGCACTGTCGACCGTGTTACGTCCCGTGCCACCCTCGTAAACCAGCATTTTGCCCTTGAACATTGCCATAAAGTGGCGCGGTTCTTTGCCCATTTGAACACGAATTTGAATGGGCTCATCGCGAAACTAATTTTTGAATTAAATTCGAACGGAAGTATAGACTTGAGGAGCACCTGGCGATCAAGTTCAACGGCCAAATAGGCCGACGCCGTCAACTCGTCAACATTGGCGTGGCGACCCTGCCAAATGTAAATGATGTAGTTGGTCTGGGTGCCGATTTGGTAAGTGTAGAATATGATATAACAATCGCCGCCATAAAACTTGCCACGTTGATTATCATCAATCTGAAATACGTTTGTCTAAACTGGTAGCAGGTATGGTATAATGATATCCTGCCCCTCACACAGAACGGAAGCCATGTTGGATTATCTTGCCTAACGGTTTTGACTTTGGGGAAGAAAGTGACACAAACCTGGACAAGGGAGTTATTCTCAACGCGGAAAACGTCCACCTGACCCGAACCATCGTCTACCATACGTTGTTGAGCGGCTAGTTTTGGCTGGCTATGAAGGGTGGTGACGTCAAACTTGGTCTTCTCGACCTGAACAAGTTGAGCTGTGGTTAAACATAGATGATGCAGTGCAACAGCAATCTACCTTTGCAATGTTCGATGATTTTGGCGCTTGTTTCGAGCTCGTGACAGCAAAATGATCTTTCCAGCTAACGAAGCAACTCCTGAAGAGTGCTGATTCGGCCCCATCATTCATCACTTCCAGCTGGACACTCGATCCGTAGCCCTTAGCCTGCATGTACTTCAGCGCTTTGCTCATCACGCCTGCTTTTTCATCCTTTGACGCGCTTTTGCCTTTCCATGCAAACACCTGTTGACCGCCATTGTCCAAGCAGTAGCAGTCGTTATGATTCAACATTGATTGCTGCAACGGTCGCTTGGCAATCTCGGTGACAACGAGTTGTCCGTCGTTGGATGTTGAAATGTGGTACAGTTTGGTCTAAATACAGTCTCTCACTTATCTCAACAAGTTAGGGCCAACGTGCACCACACAAAATCATGTGTACTGTGAAAATATGGTTCATTGCAATGAAACTGGCGTCAATTAGGTGACTCTGGTGTCTGCAAAGCAGAAAGTTGAAAGAAGTTACATCTCGGTAATTTCTGTTCTGATGTGCATTTAATCTTACTTATACTGGCATTTTAGACATTAACTACCTCTATAGTCTAAAGTTAGATAGAGTTAAGTGGTGTCCCCTTGGTTGAACCCGCGCATCCTCTTCATGATAAACCTTACTCTGTTGATCCTCAGTTAACTCATCTGGTTTCGCCGCTCTCAACTTGCGCGGTGGCTCCCCAATCAATTTCCGGATAAGTGCCTGGCAACGTGGATAATCACTCTCACTGCCAGCGTCAATGGTGACAATTGGGATGCGACCGCCACGTTCACGGTCCCGAATGCACCTGGCCAATTGTCCACCCTTCATTTTCTCCTGACGATTGGCTTGTGGCGCGTTCCACTGAATCAACCCGTCGCCAACGTCAATGATGAAGACATCACCATTGTTGAAGCTGCTCCAATCAAGCGGTACCTCACGTGCGATCACATTCTTCTTGCCTAGAACATACAGTGTCACAGTGCAGTTGTCTTGTGATACTGACCCTTGACATGTAACAATCGCCTGATTTCGGAATAGTTGTTTGTTTCAACGTGGGCAAAACCAGATGCGACGCCACCCTCTTTTATCAAAATGCCAGATGGAAAATAGGACTGCAGTTTTTTCGATTCGAACCCTTCAGTCTCGCGGTACTGCGTGGGAAGACCCTTCAAATGATCGTCCATTTGCGTCGTTAGTGCCGCCGCCGAGCCTTGCTCATCCGCCGTTGATTTTGACCCGAGCCAAAAGTGCAGATCATAGATAAGTCCTTAATACCGACACGTCATATCCGTTATGACAATTTACAACACATCGGGCCCGGAAACACACACAATCACACATAAAGTCAGTTGGCTCACCTGTTCCAGATCGTTTCGAGTTGAGAATCAGATAACAGTCACCATTGTAAAAATTGCCATGTTGTGATTTGACAACAGCTGCAAGGGCAAAGTCCTCAATGCGCCAGATCTGCAATCCCTCGCGTTTACCGGCACTCTCAAACGCCAGATCAGTCATGTTCTAAAAGTCATTTCATTTCAATCATCAGATCACTCGTTGTCGTAGCTGCTTGTCGAATTATCGCACACACATAATAAGCGTAACGGTGTGCGTGAAATGTAATAAACTAAGTACGGTTTTAAGTCTCTATGATCGAATCACTCAGAACAGAGTCCAAATACACTAAAAGTTCCGTGTCCTGCCAGTAAAAGATGCATGTCATTAAGTAAACACTTTATAAAATGTTACACCAATATTGACGCAGAACCCAGGAATTGTTCGCCACTTCTCGGCAAACATTAAGTTCTAAGTTCTATTATTGACACATTTGTTAAATCCGCGATTGAAGGATTACTTTACGTTTGTAGTCAATCGTCTGACAAGTGACAGATGATTACCGGTGCGAAATAAAAATCGAGCTGACACAAGCAGTAAAGCACAGCAGTGTTTATTCTGTATTTGAAATATTGTCTATTTCACATTCCGCTTTATTGTATTTGCTCAACATTCAAATATACGCCTGACATATTAACACACTTACTTTTCGCTTTTGCCAGCCCATATTCTGAATTCACGTTCCACACAGCTTTACGACTTTGCCTCTAGAAAAAACCAACTCAATAGGCATATGCTGATTTTATATAAAGACGAGAAAGTGACGTGTGACGTCACAATAGAACAGAAAATAAACTATGTCATTCATAAACCGCCGACATTGTTCCTTTTTTCAAGTCACAAATTACAGGAGGATGCGTCTCACTTATGACGGGACCATTCAGAATAGTTCCACAAATGCAGTCCGTTAAAAAGTACAGCCAAGCCTATAATTCAATACAAACCTGTAAATTACAGGCTAAAATCGTATGGTCTTTCACTCTGTATGATTGGATGAAACACGTGAAAGAACGAGGCCACGGTTTTGGTTGTTTGTAATGGACACATGAAACGTTACTGTCCCCCGTGTTTGGTTGTTATTGAATGGTACCCGACTGCTGTGGCCTCCTCCAAATAGATCGAGATTCAAACCGGATTTTACCATTCTAAACATACCAACTTAACGGTCAATTCTGTCAAGTTCAGTTGAACTGCTGAATGCGCATCCTCAGTTTGCCTGACGTTGTTACAATAAGTCGTGAAAGTGCAGTAAGCGGCCGCGATTACGATCTAAATGATCGCATACGTGTGTGCAGTGCGTGTGCTGCTGCTGCTTGTGTGTGAAAGATCGATGTGGTGCTCACTCTCTGCGCGCGGCGCGGCGCGGCACGGCCTCTCAGAATATCATACCAGACCGAGCGCGTTTACCGCGTAGTCTCTCCGAGCGGGCAACGTGAATATTGTGAAAAATCGTTTACCAGACTCGACACACACACAGCACACACACTCGCGCGCGCCCGAGCTGAGCGCATCGGCGTCCGCGGCGCACTACTACACTAAACTACACTGTATGCGCGATATGCGCCGTGGATGAAGTTTCAACATTTTGCAAAATCAAAAGTAACAATTTATTATATAAGGCTGAACCGCACGAACAAAATCCAGGGCAGCTGCTTTATTTTATAGCATAATATTTAAAAGCTGTTACAGATCCGCTTCTTCAATAGCAATCATCAGCGAAAACGTGCTAGTTCACAATGCAGGATAGACTCGGTGATACAGATTTACAAGTGTACATTAGGTAAGTGGGTCACCAAATAAGATGATTGTGGTTGCTTTTTTTATGTGCAAGTCTGATTAAAGTTTAATTCCTTTGCTTTAGGCTGCCCGCAACTTATATACTACTTGGTGTGGGCATCATTACGTCGTCTAAGGTGGAAGTGAGGCTGTTTTATCAAAGCGGGCGAGATCGCAATCTGATTGCATCACAGAAAGTGATTGACATCAGTAACGTGTTAATTATGAGCACGGGCAACCTCAAGAGCGTGCTCGGTTGATTCGGCTGAGCTGGCCGAATCAACGTCAGCATACCGTGGCCCTATGTGTCCACTTGTTTTGATTTCGCATTCGCGAGTATGAGCTGCTCTTCTGCTGTGCTGGGTGAGATGAATAATTCTGTTCCTACAATGTGTGGCCATTCATAGCTGATGCCGAGGGAGTGTGCAAATGCATCAATGATTCAATGACCGAGGCAGTGTGGGACTTGGATTAAACGTGTTTCACTCATAGTTAAATTCAGAGCCCGATTCATTATGAATGGAAAACCAACGTCGGCCCTAGAGTGATGTCTCGTCCAGTCACTTCGCCACTCGAATCGACTCAATAATGCAGCATTGAATGTGTGTCCAGCGCGATGGGGCGATGCCGTGTACATTCGTACGTTTCAATTCGGTGTGTTCATCTTTGCTGGCACTGTATAATGGACGGCACATGCCCTTTACATTAGCTGCTCAACTGGACTGTTGCTTTAGTTCGTTGCCATTTTCAAAAAAAAAACAGTACACAAAACGTGAACCCCAACCGTCTGGGAGAATTGAACTTATTTTGACAGATACGCTGGTAACCGTTTTTGTTATTCTTGTCATTCACGGCCATTGGTCATCCCTCACAACAACACATTCCTGTTGCCTAAAGTACTTCCTGATTCTGTTTGTGTTTGGCTCACGTCAGAGCTCCACTCACCTGGTGACTCGTGACGAGCGTTCACGTGATGACCGCGACTGGTTCCGAGAAAGTGTTCACGCCCAGCTGATTCCAGGAATCAAGGGCCCGTTTCAGACTAAATGTAAAATAATGCTTATCCGCTGATTGACTGGGCTCGACCGTGACTTTATGACCAAGTACCTCATCTCTTAAAAATTATGGAACGTGGCCCGTTCTCTTCATAAAAACCGGCAATCATTACACCCGTCTCGTTAAACTTTATTGGAGCCAAGTTTATCGCCTAGAAATGAGGGATGATTCAATTTCTTTATAACCTTAAATCCGGCGATGAGCGTGAGCCCTTTCGTTCCTCTCTGGCTGGAACGTAACTGGACTTCTCAACAAGGATTTTATTCAAATTAAATTAAAACAAAATTCTGCGCATTATTCTTCAGCTAGCTCTATCAACAGTTAACGCTTTTGATAAAGAAAGTTTTGAGGTCATGGCGAAATCAGTGTCAAAATTTTGATATATTTATATTTTCAAAAGATACAACTCTAGTGCGAGGCCGATAAGCGTGGCGCGTCTAAATCATTTGTTGGTGGAGGTGGTGGTGTGTGCTGAGTGGTAATGAATGAGGTAGGGCCTCGGATAAGTTGTGTGTCGTGGATTTCGAAATCATAAATTTGAAATCATCATGAAAACAAAAATACCGCATAAAATACACTACAACGGTAGTGCGCCTATGTTTTAATTTTCAAGTTTATTTTAAAATAACCACCAATTAACAATAAAGTGCTTGATTAAATACAGTTTCAGTTGTATTGTCAGTACATATGCATCAAGATCAGTAAAGTTACGGCAAAAGTGTAATGTCAAAATCCCAGCATCGACGGTTTTGTTCCACATGTGTGCTGGTCGCTCTTGTTACCATGAACATGGTGGTGTAGTGCTTTGAGCTTCTCGCAATCGGCTTCAATGGTTCATGGAAGGCACACTAGAAACACCACGGTCTAAAAAGCATCTAACCAAGGGAGACAGGCGCGTGAGCATGTAATAATTATACCTACCACACTAGAATCACTCGGTTCAGAGGGATGATATAAGCGGGGGCGCCAGAGAGAACGCCAAAGAGCACACACCGGAGGAGGAGCACACCTCAATGAGGTTCAAGATTGACTAACCAACTCACATAGAGATTTTCACCAGAGTCAGAAGATCATCATTCGACAATAACGTTATATTAAATATATTTTACACGTTACTACCAAAAACACAAGAGACACAACTAAATAATCAGAGACAGTACAGCAACCATTACACACAGAAGAATGGCCAGTACGCTACCCCTTGACGGGCTCACAAACGTAAGTGACATAAACAATATTATTACTACATTATTATTATGAGTAGTAGAAGTGATGAGAACAGAGAATTATTCCCACCCTTTCA
This sequence comes from Oikopleura longicauda, assembly GCA_004367895.1. NCBI lineage: Eukaryota > Metazoa > Chordata > Appendicularia > Copelata > Oikopleuridae > Oikopleura > Oikopleura longicauda. The sequence goes on along the minus strand of SCLD01093733.1, from coordinate 5,184 downwards.
GAACATAAACTCATACAATTGGGGCATGACCGATACATTCGGTCTCGATAATATCGATGACCTTGTCATGCAGTCAAAGAAAATTATGGATGATTCTGATGATTCCGGAAATTCAACAGGTTTGTCCTCGACATTCGCTTACAATCGAAACTAACTTTTCAATTCTATAGCTGTTTCAACAGATTACGGATCATCATCACCCGAATCAGCACATGGCCACTATCAGCCACAAATGAACCCACTGAACATCAAACAAGAAACAAACGAGAGCCTAATGCTCGGCAGCTTGAGCTCGCCCGAGACACAGGGACAATTGTCAGACTCGTACTACTCAAATGAGTCGTCAAACAACTCCACCCCCGACACAGAGCGATCTGGATCAAAGAAAACAGCCTACAACGAGAAATGGGGCGTCAAAGTTCTCAAAGGTAAAGCTTCAAACCTAAACGATAGAACAAAGAGGGGGTAACACAATGCTAATGCCAAGTCCATCAATCGGAATAATCGCACCGTGTGTGCAGGGAGTGGTCCGCAGTGGTGAAACCATTAGAATCCTTCCATATTCACCGTTTAATGTCAATGCCTCAGAATAGCGCCTTTTCACAGCCAAGTTCGGGCCCAGTATCAAATAATCTTCGAGGCGTGAAATAACTTCCGTTCATAAATCAATAGACTTATCCCTGTTTACGATTCCGGGCCTACCCGAGCCGAACCGGCTAATTGCACTTGGCTGCAGATCGCCCATGTGTAACTAGACGGAACCAAGCTCTCGCGCTCTCGCATCCATAGCTGACATTGACTTTGTTGTCTAGATCACAAGCCAGATACATACATAGACACACGTCGCGCTTGGTGCGTGAGTGCCTAGTAAGAGTGTGTGGGTGGTGGTGGTGCATCACCCAATCAGCGGGCGCAGACTCCACGTACTGTATTTTGACTACGTTATGTCACGCATTTTTTACTAGGCTCAGTGATGTAAATTTCATAACAGCGCTCTTAGAAACCTCGTGCAGCACCCTGTTGCTTTCTGGATCTCTAAGACGGGTGTAGTAGTGTGGGTGGTGTAGTGATGATGATGAGGACAGCGGCGGAGGACACCGGGCCCCACCGCCACCATCCACCATTTCACTACACCAACTGATTGAGCTCGCAAAAAACACGTTCCCCTCCAACGTGTAGCACGAGCTTGAGAAATTTACTGACGTCTTCAAAGAAAGAGAACACCATCACTCACTACCACCATATCACACACCCACCACCAGCCCCGAGTCGCTCACTTAGAGAGGCCCTTTTCTGATCAGTGCCATAACGATGTACAGTCACATCTCTCGATAGCGTCTTTTTGCATTCAATCGCTAACCTTTTGTGCGTGAATTTGGAAATAATCACCACCCGACCACCATCACCAGGCTCCGATTTTTGAGAGAGCGCGCGCAAAGACCATTTGAATTGATGCCAACTCATGTTTATGATAAGCGAGTTGAACGGCACGAAGCTCGAGTCCGATTTTGCACCGATGCCCAGAGTCATTTTGACATGGGGATGACAGTCACTCGCTCAGTATTTGAAATGGACAACGTGACGCAATTACTACACTGTTTGCGTTTTTGGCCCTATCAAACTAGACTCAGAGGAGAGTAATAGAGGCGCACTGGCATCACTCACAGCGGGGGACATTGTCCCAGGCACTCACGTTTTCTGAGAAGGCGCAATGGTGCACCTAAAGTGAACCTATTTTTATCTTCTACGTTTTTAGTGTGTTAATTAATCAACTTGTTGTAACTCACTCAACGAATAGAAAACGTGGTGAGATAGTGGGATGAAATTTTAATGGCTAAACTGACCCTTATTTCGTCATTAATAAGACAAGCGAACTGTTCCAAGGTTGATTTCGTTGGGGACACTAGAAAATCAGGGTCGAAAGTCAGGTTGAATCAAATATTAACACACTTGCTTTCAGCATGGGCAATCGAAAACAACGAAACGTCTGACTTCGAGACCCTGCCGCCAGATGAGCTCAACACCATCCTCGCCAAGTTCTGGTCCGAGGTGCGCAAGTCAAATGGTGACTACTACGGTCGCAACAGTCTGTTCAATCTCCGTGCAATGATCAACAAGCATCTCAAGGGCAAGCCCTATTGCGTCAGCTTCGACATTGTCACCGATGAACGATTCCGCTCATCAAACGAGCGTCTTGAAAAGCAACTCAAACTGCTCAAGGGCATCGGCCGCACCATCACACACAAGCAACCCATCAGCATTGCCGATTTGCGTCGCATGTATGACTCGGGCGTGCTCGGCACCTCAAACCCACTTTCACTCCTTCGCAAGGTATGTATCTCCCCACTTTTGACCAATTTTGGTCAAAATTATCACCACAAAAGAACATATTGTTCTAACGTCAACCTTCAAGGTCTGGTTCGAAATCACACTTCACTTCTGCCACAAGGGCTCCGAGAGCCAAGAGAAACTGCTCAAAACGTCATTTGAGGTAAGGATCAACTTTTTTTGATCTGACTTTACACCGTCAGCCGCCAACAGACAGTTTAACTAACCAATACTATTTAGATTTATCGCGATGCATCTGGCCGTGCCTATGTTGCCCGTGGTCGCCCACACCAGGGTCGCAACGGTGAAATTGACGACGTAAGTAGTCTTTACTCTTTCGAAGCATCTTGAACTCGAAACAAATTAGTTTTGGGCCCAGTTTAGATTATAGCTCAAGCTCAATTATCACGTTTGAACACGCGTTCTAATTCATCTTCAATAGGTCCGAATGTACGAAACTGGCGGTGATCTATGCCCCGTGAAATCATACCAACTTTACTTGATGAAACTTCATCCACTCCAGCCACGTCTATTCCAACAGCCCCGTCGCAAGGCAACACCCGACAGCCCCATGTGGTACGGCAAGGCACCCATTGGCGAGAAGGCACTCCAACAGATGATGGCCAATATTTCGGGTATTTATTGCATACAGTGACTTATCATCACATTACATACCAACAAACGGGTGCAAAAACATTGCGGTGATCATTTTTCTTTTACACTTTTGGCGCAATGATTTGTCTCTGACACTGCTCTTGGGGGCTCGACTGTTTATCAGTTGAGGTTCACTTTTAGACGGTGAACAATTTCACTGTCGCCCGAATCATCCCAGCCCATTGTCCAGTGTATAGTGTCGAGCATCATTTAAATTAATTCGAACGGTCACTCCCCTTTTCATCCCTTTTCATCAAACCACTTCGACTTCATCCTTGGCACACAATTTAAACACGTGTGTTCTAGAGTGAATGCCTCGAATGTGGAATTGTATAATTGAACATCCATCTAACTGTTCTAATTCAGCCGCTGCCAAACTCTCCAAGCGTTACACTAACCACTGTGTCCGCACCACCGCATTGGAGCAATTCTCCACTTCTCGCCGCGCACGTCAGAATAATATGCAACAGCAACAACAGCAACAGCTCGTCACCCAGCAGCAACAACAGCAGCAACAACAGCAACAGGTCGCCTCGGCCGCCGCCGCCACCCTTGCCGCTGCACAAGCTGCCGCCGCTCAGGCTGCCGCATCCCCAGCCACATCAAGCACCTCGTCACCACGCTCGCAATCGCCCTGTCAATCAAACTCGTCGAACGGCAACTCAAACCGCTCCTCGCCTCAGTTGCAGACGCGATGCCCAATGCCAGACTACAAAAACGAGTTCCATCAGGTAATTATCCAAAAGCCAGTGCTAATTTGCCTGCTTTATATTCTTATCAAAAGAATCGTGACTAACATTCAAAATTACAGGTGTTCCAACAAGCCGCTCAATACCAGCACAGTCTGCAACAGTTCGCCCAATCCCAAATGGAGAATCAGCTGCATCAAATGAAACAAAACCATACCAATGCATTGAACGCGCTGAACTTCTTGAACTCGTCAAACTGCATCAATCCCCTCTCATCGCCGGATCCACTCTACGATGCGCCACCCGCGACACCAATCTACACCAAGTCCGAGGAGGGCCAGTGCTCGCCGCTTAATAACTGCTCCAGCTCACTGTCCGATCTGTCGGCTGACTTGTCATCAATGTCCTCGTCCGCCTCATCCACTTCGGGCCAGAATCGTTGCTCGACGCCAAAATCGGAAATGTCATCGTCGTCAAACTTGGGCAAGATCTCATCCGAGGACTTGTTGAACTTCCAGGCGTCGACCGAGGCGCAGGCGTTCATGATGAACACGTTGAATCAATTGGGCCAATCAGACATTTCGGATCGCATTGCCGCAATGGGCAGTCTGTTCGGTTTGGATGACTACAATTTCAACAACTTGAAACAATTCACCCAATTGAGCAATGGCATTTCGCCACTCTCGTGTAGCCTTTAAATTAATTTTTAAAAATAATAATAACGCACAGTTGAAAACTGTCTCTTATCAGGCCTATAATGGTGTTTCCGTCACTATACACAAACCGACAATTTTTTTCTTCAACAACTTTACTTCTTTCAACTCTGACCACGCATATCAGCGACAAACACACACACACATAGATAGCCATTTATACTGTGGTTTATATATTTCATCTTTGCCTTCTATTCCAATCTAGCCAAGACCTAGACATCCCAATAGTTCATCAATTTAATTGCGCTCAGATGCAAAAGGACCTAAACCTAACCAAACCCTTTTATTTGATTGAGCCAACGCGTAAAAGATACATTTAATTTCCTACATATATTAAGTAAGGTATCGTTTTTGCCCGTTTTCGACTCAACAAACATAAAAACATAAGAACTGCAATATATATTTGTTATTAAACGTGCTCGACATGCTGAGACACACACGAACTACTGTACATTCATCTGTAAATTTTGCTAAATAAAGAAACATTTTCAAACATTAAAACCTATTCTCCACGTTTTTGTTTTGTTCATGTTCGCCAGCTCGTAACTTGTCACGATGTATTTACCGTATACTACTCTACCACCGCATTGTTTGACGGAGATACTACAGCAGAGAAAAAATATAAATTGACTCCGACAATAATTATACAGAGCCAACGTAACGCAAATATAATTTATTGATGAATTCGAAGAGAGAGCAAAAACCAGTAGCAGCAGCTCAGTTCAATTCAATTTGGACAGTATTAATCTATCGAGCGCCATACACGTTGATTTTATTATACTTTGGTCGTTGAAAAAACG
>SCLD01093722.1:0-12273 GCA_004367895.1 Oikopleura longicauda | reverse complement strand
TTCATACACACAAATGACCTGTCATGAATGACTCCCTTAAAACTCCCTCCTAATTTGTTTATTTTGTAAACGTTTTTTTCATTTTTGAAGTCTCTGTGTAGACGGCCCTCAGGAAAATTTTGAAAATCAGTTTTAAGTGAACTCTTAGTTAGCATAAGAAAAAAGCTTTTCTGAAAATATTTTTAGGGTGTCTGTGGGCCGAGAAATTAGAAGCACGTAAAGATCTATCATGAATGACTTCCTTAAGGAAAGTTTCTTTTATTTCTCAGCCCAAATACATCGCTGAAAGCTGAAATTTTCAGACAATGTTCTCCGCACCCTAACTTAGACCGGTATTGAGGCCGATTTTTTAAATTTTCCCCGGGGGTATTTTCGAAGCACTTTAAGATTTTCGCGATTTTTGAAGTGGCTCCAAAAACGCCTCCAGGTTGAGAAATAAAATGCATGCAAAAGACCTATCACGACCGACTCCCTTAAAGGTGAATCGGTTTTGAAAACTGCTGTCTTGAAAACTTGGTTAGATACGGACATAAGCCAGACCTGGCGGCCAAACCGTCGTCTGCAATGACCCTAGTGACCTAATATCGTCAAAAAACTAGGTTTTTTGAAGACAAGTCCGAACTTAGAGCCGATTTTAAAGTTCAGGTATTTAAAGTTAAGGGTTAGCCTTAGTCTTTGTGAGTGATTTGAGGCCCTCTTTCTAGATGCAATTCCTCTCATCTGTTCAAGTTACGTTCAGCTATACTAATCTTGTCTGAACAAGTAGAGCCAGAGCTACCTTTTTCGCATAGTGATGACGTCATCACTGCTCCCTAATAAGGTTGATTGGTCATTACATTATCAAACTCAAATTTGAAACTCCTCCCACAGTTTTCATCGGATCGCAATGAGATTTCGGGAGGTAACAGATATGATCATAAGCTAGTAACGCAAGTATTTTCATTGAGATCGGTGCTCATAGTGACCTTTCAGGGTCAAATAACTGGTTTTGTCGGCGATAGGCGCGTGTAATTAGTGACAATTACCGTACTTAACATAAAACTGTTGTTATCATCATACTTGCATATCTTCATTTTTATCAATCTCCAACCTAATCCAAAAACTAGCTCGCAGTAAGCTTTCTGCTAAAAGGAGTTCCGAAAAAACTGCAGCTGACTAGTTAAATCACTAAGATATAAACAAAATCAGTGAGTAAGGAGCAGAAGCGCTTTTTGTTATCTTGAAAGAATTGACTACACAGAGAAACGTACTCACAAAGACTAAGGCTAACCCTTGAGTAAAATTTTTTCTGTGGCAATCAGCTCTTTATTTGTTCTTGATTTACAACACAAACCAAAAATTAGCGCAAAGTAAGCTTTCTGTCGAGAGTTGAAACAAAAAGACTGCAGCTGACTAGCTAAATAAGGAAAACTAGTGAGGCGCATGTTTGTTATCTAGAGTGTTTTGACTTAAATCGTGTACAAACTCGCAAAGACACGGTTATACCCTTGAACTATTGAGTAACATCTAGAGAGACTTGACGAATTAATTTTTTTTCTCACGCAAATATAAGTCGTTGAATGCTGGTTTTTGCAAACAGGCCTATTCTGACTAACTAAGATTTTCTCGTCAACTTAACTCTTGAGCATTTTTTACGATTTGATTCGTTAAAAGTCTACCTATCTTGTCTCTCTCGGTAACCACTTCTTGTAGCCAAACTCTTTTCACACTGAACAAAGATGACCGTCTGTGACACATACTCAGCTAAGAAACATGTTGAAGGGAGGTTTAATCACTGAGTAACTTTTTCACAAAGGACTCCTATCAAGGTGATTCGACACAAAATGAGAGAGAACAGTTTCCACAGACTCAGAAACTGAAAAGAAAAAAGCACATAACGTAATCGACCCTAAGGATTACAGAAATATGTATCGCGGATTTTAGTTAGTACGTTTAGTATTTTTAAACAATTATTAAAAATAAAAGTGCTCATGAGTGCTCATGAGTGCTCATGTGAGAAATAGTGCTTATACTTCGAGCGACTATTGTGAGCAATCACGCTAATTACTGACACTTTGGCTGAAACTTTAGTACTGAAACTTTAGTACTGAAACTTTGGCTGCTTTTTCTCTCAGCACAACAGCAATAAAGTGCCGACGTCTTGTAATCTAGTGCGAACTATTTTCTTTAAGTGGCCAAAATCCCAAAAAATAGACACATGTTACGTAACAATTTCCTTTCTTTTGTGTGATACGAATATATTCGTAAAATGCTCAAGGAGTATTTTGAATTCAATGCTCAAGAGTTAAAAAGGTGCCCTGGAGCCATTTTTACCGCGTTTACAAAAAATACGAATATCCCATATGGTTTCCCTTGGTTTACTCTGGCTTTATAAGTTTTGACTCATAACGGGGCTATAGTGAGATATCAATTAGGCGCGTGAAATGAGCCTTGTCAGCTTACGCCATAACTATTGTGTCAGCTACACAAGCCGCTCAAAGTTCCAGAGTTTTAACTTTCAAGCTACTCGTTTTGGCTTTTTGACGATTAAAAAGGGTCAATCAAATTTGTACATATAAAACTTTCATTAACGGCCCAGACAGGTTAAATGAAATGGTGATTTAAGGGTGTTTCCATGTATTTGCTGGCCTTTCTTCAGGCGGAGTTTAAAGCATGTTGTGGGTCAGTGAGCATGCCGATGGTTGGTGAGAAGGTGCGCCTAGGTGTGAAGAGGCCATATGACGCTTCGACATCACTGACGGCTTCACTTAACGCCTGAAGGACTGGCTTCTTGGCACAATCGAGCTAATCTTTGCTCGATTCTAGTAATTTTGACGTCTATCGAAAGCTCTTTTCCAGCTCTATGATTTCAACTGATTGGAATTTTGGTTGAAAATACGCAGTTTTGCAAGCTTATTACAAACCTGTTTTCAGATTTGTCAAATTCGCACTCTAGCGCAAGAAATAGGCTTTTTCCGCCATGCCTCAAATGCATGTGAAACATATAGCGCGCACGGAGGACTCACACTCAGTTGTCGGTGTTTGCCTCACAGGTCATACAATGTTCCCAATATTGGATAATAAACATATGATGACCTGGGGTTAGTAAATAGGCTAATTCGATCCATTCAATGATTGTCGGTGATTCTCCGTAATTTTGCGCTATTCTACAACTGACGAGTTAAAAAGCTCACGCATGTGGACTAAGCACTTTTTGTTGGCGATTTAACGGTCAGATATGATAGTTTTGTTAACCAGTGTTCGGTGGGCGTTTGCTTTGACTACCGGTCATCAAAAACGTATGAAACCCGGCTACCAATGGCGGTCTCCGACACAGATCTGAGCAGTGTTTCGCTTAATGTGATATTAGCATTGGCCATGGTGGAAAAAGCCAAGTCACTTCACCATTAGAAAATTATTGTGAAAAGAACTTCAAAATCGTAAAAATTCAATTGTGAGAGAACTAGACTCTCAGAGAATAATGAAGATAGTGACCATGGTGCCAACAATCGGACGCTTCCACAGGTATTTTTCGTGTTTTTGTCGGCTGAGAGGGAAGTTTTTGCCGCAAAAAAAATAATTACGAAAAAATTTTGATAAATATTTTCGGAAAGCCCATAGCAAACTCAGTAACATATCTGAGTTTGAGTTCTTAACTCTTACTGTAACGGCCACACCAGACAAACATGGAAACACCCTTAAAAATTCATTCACATAACTTTTCTCGATTTACTCTGGATCAAACGGTGCCAAAATCAGCTCGCTAAACAAGCACATTTGTGATGTACAATTTACCTCGCATAGTATGAGCCTATGTTGAGTGGGACAAATGAGTGACTAGTGTGTTTAACTGTCTCCAAAACTGTCTCCAACGACTTGAAAACTGCAAAGAAAAGAAGGCTCATAACGTAATCGACTTTAACGGCAATAATTATCAGGGAGTTTGCCGAAACAAAAATTGACCATTTTTTGAAACCACGAAAAGGGCACCCTAAAATATTGAACCATAATCGGCTTTTTTACGGCATTTCAGGATGCCATCTTACAAAAAACATTATGAATGCCAATTCTGGGTACAATCTTAAACAAACGACACTCTTTCCAAAAATTGACTATTATTTTAAATCGGCAAAATGTGAGTGGGTCTACTGTAAATTTAACCGGTGAAGCTTTTTGAGATCGAATTCGGAATCCACGTTGTCGAGTTGGTCAGACAGTGTTTTTTTCCGAAACTACAGCTAACTAGGTCAATCACTAAGAAATAAATGGAATAATTGACTAAGCGTAAGGCGCGCTGTTTGTCATCTAGAAAGAATTGATAAACCCTAGAAGCGAATTCGAATCCACGCTGTATCACCCTTAGGGATCAGAGCCTCAGTTTTCAAGGCGACCCCGGAGACTTCAAACTTGGTTGTGTGTACTAATGTTGGAGCACATAACGTTGACGGATTATCATGAAATTTTAGGTGCGGGTACTTCCCGCTCTAACTAATACCTTTTTACCAAATTTCGCCCTTAGGGCGAGTTTGTAGCAGTTCTAAAAACCAGGAAAATCTCGAACGCGCTGCGAATACAGAGTTATGCTATATAATTCCACCATACGAGCGAATTTTTTTCGTGGAATTATTTAGCTTTTATCCCTTCAGTGGAATTATTTAGCTGGGTGGTAAAAAACGCCTTAACACTACATAAATATAGAGTGGAATTATTTAGCTAAGGAATTTGCCATTATATCGTGGAATTATTAAGCAAACGTGGAATTATCGTCGGCGAAAACGAAAAATGGAATTATTTAGCTTTTTATCCTTTTTGTGGAATTATATAGGGTGGAATTATACAGCATTTCCCTGTATACCCTCAGGGCAAATTTTGAAAATCGGGCTTTGTAGTGGTGTCAGTTGGAGCAGGAGTACCTGCATTTAATTTTCATGATGATCTGCAAATAATTGTGGTCAAACATCAACACACACGTCTTTTATGAGTGTGTGTTTTGGTCAATTTTTGGTTTATTTCTACTCTGTGTTCACACATATCGTAAAAAGTAAAATCATAACTAACTTAGCGTCGGTGCGCCCGCTTTGGCGGCCGCGTCATATGATTTAGTTCGCGCGCTTAGCCGGAGGACAAATTTCGACCACCAAAAAAACTGCTCACCGATTTTCTGAGGTGGGTAACATGATGAGTGTGAACATAGAGTAGAAGGTTTCTAGAGTCAAATTATACAAATCGACTAAATCTTGATGAGGAGAAGTTTTTCTGAGATTTTGAGCTTTCGACGATGTCTGTGGGCCGAAAAAAACCGAGTACAGTGCCTTGTCCAAATAAAGCCTGAAACATGAACTGTAGACTAATTCGGAGTCACTGAAGCCGATCTCGGCGTCAAAATCATTTCGGACAAAAACCGCGGAGTTTTCAATTTTTGTGAAAATCGCCGTCTCATCGGTAATTTTGACCGGAGAAAGTTTTTATGGCCAAATCCGGATTTTACGTGGTCGATTTGGTCAGATAGTGTGTTCGAAGTACTAAAAGTACAAAAACCGTGAACTTTTACCGACTTTTTACCAAAATATTCTAGTGGTCAGAGTGAGTCATTTAGTAAACCTAACTAGTCCGGCTGTGGTCATGATAACGAGTAGCCAGATCCTTAACTGTGCGTAGGGCAAGCGTGTAGTTTATAACTTGGCACACAGACATCGCGGAATGCTGACTTTTTCACACAAGCATCTCTTTTTTGATTTTTTTTATTATTGAAATGGCTGCAAAAACGCCCCCGGAAAAAATTGTGGAAATCTGTTTTAAGTAGGGTCTTAGTTAGGGCAGAAGATTGTCGGAAGAAATTAACTTTCTATGTTAGCAATTTTGTCAATTTTGAGTGAAGTTTGGCGGAGCTACAATGTTTAACTTGGAGCCAAAAATCTAGAATCGGCTAATGAGATCGGATTTTTAAACTTGCTCGTCACCTCGTCATGACGATCTGCCAGGAAAAAACTCGTAGCTCGTCAACTTGTCACAGCCACTGTGAAAAAATAGCTGATTTTGACGAGCAGCACTGACATCTCTGTGTATGAGAGTACATTCTTAGTAAATGTTTCAAACTAAATAAGTGAAACTTCAGCTTCATTTTTATCGGAGGAATGACGTCATAAGTAATCCCTCATAAGGTTGATAAGTAATTACATTATAAAACTTTAAAGTGTAACAACTATTTTAGTTTTTATCGGATTGCAATGATACTCGGGTTAGATATGGTCACAAGCAAGAGCTGGCGGCTACCGCGTCGTCCGTTATGACCCCAGTGACCTGATACCGTCAAAAAACTAGGTTTTTTGATTACAAGTCCGATAAAAGAGTCAAATTTAAGGTACTTTGCGTGAAGTAAAGTTTTCACTTTTGTGCTTTGCTGTTCAAGTTACCTGATTTGATCGACATGCTTAGTAGTTTTTTGACTGGTAACTTGTTGGAAACTGGTATCGTGAAGCAGTAAATCTGAAAAGACTTTTTTAAATAAAATCGGTTATACTTAATAAGTTCTCATTATTTAGATTCATCTTTTATGCTTATCGGAAAACAACTTTACGCACACACACACTAATTAACTACAATGGGGCGTCATTAAGGGTGTTTCCATGTTTGTCTGGTGTGGCCGCTACAGTGAGAGTTAAGAACTCAAACTCAGCATGTTACTAAGTTTGCTATGGGCTTTCCGAAAATATTCTTTAACAATTTTTCGTAATTATTATTTTTCGTGACAAACAAAATCCCTCCTATAGCCGATAAAAATAGGAAAAATATCCTGAAATCGTCTGATCGAGAGCATCATGGGCAAATTCTGCATTATTCTCTAAGTAGTCACAGTCACTCTCACAGTCAATTTTTACGATTTTCATTCTCTTTTCGCAAAAGTATTCGAATAGTGAAGTGACCTGGCTTTCACCACCACTGCCCCTGCTAATGTCACACTGGGCAATACACTGCTCAGATCTGTGTCGGTGATTACCATTGTTAGCCGTTTTTATACGATTTTGATGGTCGAAAGTACAAGGCAATCACCCACCGAAGACCAGTCAGCAAAACTATCATATCTGAGCGTGAAATCGCCAACAAAAAATGCCTAGTCCACATGTGTGAGCCTTTTGACTCGGCAGTTATAGAATATTGATTCACATTACGGAAAACGCCGATAATCATTATAGTGAGTTGGATTAGCCTATTTAGTAATCATGGTCCTCATATGTTTACTATCCGATATTAGGTACATTGTATGACCTGTGAGGTAAACACCGACATTTGAGTGTGAGTCAACGGTGCGCGCTATATGTTTCACATGCATTTGAGTCGTGGCGGAAAAGCCTATTTCTTGCGCCAAATGCTAATTTTGCGGATCTAAAAACAGCACTGTAATCGGCACGTCAAACTGCATGTTTTCTATCATATAACTTTGTTTGGCCCTGTTTTTTTATATCTCGCGAACTAAACATCTGAGCAAGTTTTCTATTGAATGAAATTGTAGAGCTTGAAAAGAGCTTTCGATAGGCGTAAAACACAAAAATCGGACCCAAATTGATTGAGTAATAAGCGAAGTCATTCGAAGTCAAGAAGTCAATCCTTCAGGCGTCAACTGAAGCCGTCAGTGGTGTCGACGCGTCATATGATGCGCATCTCTGGCCTCTTCACACCTAGGCGCACGTTCCCAGAAACTAGGGGTGTGCTCGCTGAACCATAACATGCTTAAAACGCTGCCTGAAAAAGCGGCCTCACATCCATTAAAACACCCTTAAACGGATTTACGACTCATTCTTATTATTTTTGAGTACAGTCACTGCACTATTATAACGAGGGGTATTTGGTCCGTGATTTGAGGGGTCGAGCTCGTTATAATAGAGCTCGTTATAATAGGTCAATTGGGGGCAAACTTGAAATTTTTGTGTTTTTTTCTGTATTCAAAACAGTACTAAACTGAGTAAATATTGAAAAATAAACAACAGGTTTATGTCACTGTTGTTTTAAAACTCCGAATTAAGCGCGTAAATATAACAAAGCACAAAAACATTGTTAAAAAGGGGTTTGGTCAGCGAGTTATAGACCCCTCGTTATAATAGGGCAGTTGGGGGCAAGAGGGTCGATTTCGTTATAATAGGGCTCGTTATAACAGGGCAGTGACTGTAATTCGTGAACTTTGAGTGACCCAAGTTCGACGACCCCTATACCCAACCAGATGGTCGAATTTGACACCAAATTGTGATACCTTGACCTCAGCAGAATAGCAACTATAATATCGAGAAAGCAACAAAACAGACCGATTAGCGTCTACCCGGGTAAAGTGAAGTTTAGATTAAGATGAGGAGAAGCTTGTCCGGAAAACCAATGTCCGTCAGCTGAAAAACTAGAAGCAAGTAAAAGTGTTATCAACTACAACTGACATCGATTATCGATTGGGTAGTTGATAAGTTCTAGCTACTCTGAACTTGGCCAGCGGCATATCAAAGAGAGTTACCCGCAAGTTGATCGCCGGTTTTATAAAACGCATAGCGGGCGACTCGAGTACACTAGAGAAATGAAAGTGAATCACCTACCCAATCGATAATCGATGTCAGTTGATGAAGTAAATAAGAAGTTTTGTTAGGCGGCCCTTTAAATAGGTAGAGTGTTATCAAGGGCAAGGAGAAGTTTGTGAGAAGTTATAAAATGGCACGTAGTCATGAATGACTCCGTATTTTTTCTGAGTTCAATAGTAAAATTTTCAAGTCTATCTCATTCCAGTCAAGTGCTGCAAGCCAAAGCGCACCGGAAAAACAGCACTAAATTACCAATGAGAATCATCCGACTGTTTGTGTATCCCACTGAGTCACTATATATTTGTTCCATCTTTTCTAAGCAAAAGTCTGATCTCTGATGTTCGTTGAATCACTGGGGACCATTTCCGAAGCTGATCTCCCAGTGTGAAGTGCAAATATTACCGGTTACTTTTTGATACAAAAATGCCGGATGATCTCTAAAAGTCGACGGATTTAGCCACCGCCCGTGACATTAGCCAGTTACAACTGATCAATAATCAAACATCGGATTACACACCATATGAATAAAAAAGTCCGATACATTTTGGTTCGATCATTCGATCACAACTGAGTCGTTATTTACCAAGTTTAATTGACCGTGAAATTCACTGTCAACAGGGTGATTTTCTATCTCGGAAACGGTAGGATAGAAGCATATCGTAATGACAAAAAAATATCGCAATGATTTGAATAGTACGATGCGCGAAAGAAAGCGGAATTTTGAGAACTTCTTACAGGATGGTAATACTGTAACTCTAAAATGGGAGCCAAATCGAAAAAAGCTGCTTGGTGAAATCTTTTAGAATTCAAAATTGTTTCGTTTGGCACCGGTCTCGAGTCGATCCGATTATATCTGTGGAAGTTCTATTCGGCCGAGTGGCCCAAACAGGAGCACCACCACCGGCGCCACCGACATATATCGAAAAAACAACTCGGTGAAAATTTAAATTTACACGTTTTTCGTATTGACATTCTCAAATTTTGCCCCGGGAGCAATTTTACAGTCTTTTCAAAATTAACACCCAGCCGTCAGTGATCTGAAAAACATAGGCTAAATGCATTGTATCTGGACAATTTGTCCAGCTTATGACGGCTCGGAGTTAAGAAAAATTTCAAAAAAAGTATTCAAGACTTCAAAAAATGAATTTCCAAAATCGAGTCAATACGAACTCTTAATTAGGGTAAGGAGAAGTTTCTCTGAAAGTTTCAGCTTTCAGCGACATCTGTTGGCTGAAAAATACAATGCACGTAAAAGACCTATTCCGACCGGCTCCCTTATAACTAAATTGTGCACAAGCACCCAGTGGGCTGGCCCAATCCTACAGGGTTATTGCAAGATATTTAAATGAAATTTACGGTGATGAACTGGAACTCTTTGGTATCCTAAATTTGTTCTAGGAAGATTTGGTCTTTTTTATGAACGAGTATCAGCTGATCAGCGAATCAAAGTTTGTCCATCGCATTGAATGTATCAAGTTTACACAACTTTTACATTTCAAGCTCTGGCCAGCAAACTTAGCCATGTAAAAACTAGTGCCATGTTTTAGTTTTCTACTTGTTTGCAGTGAGACCGACTGGGTGTGCATGCCCCTCATATAAGAAACGCATGAGTTAGACATTTTTCGCAATGGAAAGGGTCAAAACCCTTTTGCCAGCACTGTATAACTGAATGCATTCTTTAGCAGTAATAACGGGAATCAGTCGAAATAGTTATTTTGTTTAAATTTATAATTCGGCCAACAGACGTCTCTGGACGCTGATTTATTAAAGAATTTATTGCCTTTGAGAAAGCTTTTCATGGCGAGATAAAGGCTTTTGGTGAATTGGGACACAAATAAGATTAAGGACGCCTACAGTGAGGGGTCCATTATAACGAGGTTGACCCCCTTGCCCCCAAAAGGTCTATTATAACGAGGTCAGCTCCCGAAATCACGCAACAAACGACCTCGTTATAATGGACTCCTCACTGTATGTCGTTCTCTAACTTGCCGTAGAAAGCTCAGAGAGTGGTTATTGACTAACTCGGACCTGCTGATACCGATTTTTGCCATTAACGTGCGCCCAGCGAGTGGCACTCTTCGCTGAACGCTCACTCATTGAATCTCCCACTACACTTTTTAGTCGCTTTTAATTGGTCAAAAATGACGTCACTAATGCTCTGTCATGTTGTTTTATAATTCTGAATTCAAATGAAGCTAAGAGATTTTTTTTCAATAAAAAATGAATTTAGAACTACTTTTTACCAGCTGAAATTTAGAGAAAATGAGTAGTTGTACTTTTGTCTTGAAGACAATTCGGGCCGATGACTACACACAGTTTTTTTTCGCGGAAAATAAAAATGAGAAAAGTAGAAAATAAAGAGAAAATTGGCCGCTTATGGGCCATAAGTTATGGCACGCCGCCGCCGCATTGGTCTGATGATTGGCCGTGGCGAGATCCCGAAAATTAACATTTGAATTTTCAGAAAAAAAATGGGATTGAGTCGAAACAATAATTTGAAGGCGCTGCGCCTAAACTGGCACAATGCGCAGTACAATCGCAAGTGGTTACGCGCATTATCCGCGCGCAGATTAGGTCAAAGGTCAGTTTCATTTTGAATTTTAAAAAGTCCGAAAATTTCTTAAAAAACTAAAAATATAGTTTTAAAGAAAATCATGACAAGGTTGGCGAAGCGTCAAGAGTTTAAATTAAACCCGGGTAGCGCACGCTTGAACTCGCTCCACCGTCGGCTCATTGAGCACAATATTCGCGTCATTTCAAAGGCGTACACGCGCATTCTCAGCTAGCTCGGCTAGCTGAGGTGAGTTTTGATTTTTTTTCAAAACTTAAAAAACAGCATCTCGACACTGGCATTTTTCAATAGCCGATTCGGCGACGCCGTTATCTGTTCCTGGCCGAGTATGACGTCTGTAAATTATTCGAAAACGCCCCTGGCTCCGGCAAAGATTTTATTATGCCACGATTAGAGCATTGCTGGTCATAGACGTGCCTGGCTAAGTACAAGGCCGAGTTTGAGTTTATCCCACCACCAGAAGGAGAAGTGCCGATTATCGCCACATTCAAACGGGTCTACTAGCAAGTCAAACGGACAAGGCCGAGATGGAGATGATCAGAAAGAACACGTCAACGCAACAACCGAGCATTCAGGGATAGTTTGCCCGATCCCCGCTCGCGTTAAAAAACGGTTTTGGTCAACTTGACGCTTTTATCACGCACTTTTCACACATCAATCGAATTGCCAAGGTCTTTGGTGAGCATCAGGTATTTTAGTTTTACAAGAATTAATTCTTACTTCAATTTTAGCACTCGGCCCAAAAGAAGAAGAAGATCATTATCGCCATTATTGTCCTGATATTCGTGCTCGTTTTATTTTTGATAATTTACGTTTCGGTTCTAAGTTCAAACAACTATATCTAAATTATTATATTTTTTCTCCAAGCACTTACATACAAGCAATGTCTGCTCAAATTAAATGTTGTTTCTGTTTATTTTTACCAAACCACAAAATCAAGTGCAACACATCGGCCATAGAAACTTTTTTTAACGTCTGATCTTCTATTTACCCTCTTTATCATTGTATTATATTAATTATACTTAATTTATATATATTCGGCTGTACACACTGGGAAATACTAATTGACCAAACTCACACATTTATAACAAGTACTTATAAGGGTTTAACTGTTTCAGAAACCGGATAATACTCAAACATGACGCCAAAGTTCGATCCCACCGCCAT
>SCLD01093710.1:0-12273 GCA_004367895.1 Oikopleura longicauda | reverse complement strand
GCCGCCTGATGGACTAAACTTTTTTTCAAATTTTTTACTACCTCTAATTTTTCACTTAACCAAGACTAATCTCAACCACGAAAAATCACGCTAAAAAATTTACCCACTCAAATATAGATCGCCACGGTCCGTAAATAAGGAAAAACACATTGTGAAGTGAAATCGTAATTCATTATTTGGAAGAATTTTGTCTTTTGCGTTTTAGACCTAATGAAAATTTTTATGAAAAATTTGATAAAACTTCGCCATTTTGGATCGCTCGAGAGTAATTTTCATAACATTTTTGGATGGAGTCAAGAGATCTTCGATGGTCTGTTCACAGCTTGTCTATGCATGTGTGTCATATGGGATTTAATAAAATATGGTATAGGGTGAGAATAAATTTATAAATTGGAATTTTGAACCGTTTCGTTGAAGCCAGTCTTGTCGTCACCCAATTAGGTCTGAAGTCAACTTGAAGAAGGGAAATGAAGAACCATAAATCGTTACTTCACTAAATAAACCATTAACACAAATTGACATTTATCAATAGACTATCGATCACGTGATCAAAACACAAAAGTATTTTAGGGAGGCATAAGTTATGTCACATAACTGTCTTACTATAGAATAAAAATCAGATTGTTTGTCAATGGAAGCTGGAAGCTGAAAACAATCAACTGCTTGTTTTCGGACAAATAGTTGCCTTGAACAAAACGACTATTCTCCATCTCTTTCCCATCTGAAAAAATGGAAATCAGGGCTTCATGGACCGAAGCCAAGCTGAGGATAAGTTGGAACAGAAAACAACGTTTTAGGCAATTCCCATTAACCGGGATGCTGGTTACTGAATCATATCATGCATTCCCTGAAAACAGCTTTCGTTAGATGCATTCTGCGACTTTTTCTAGTTCAAATTAAATGATATATTCCCGGTCGGTTCAAGATTTTTCCTGTAGAGTATATGCCGGGAATTGCACCTAGTTTTTGAGAATCATATCAAAAGCTTTAGTGCATCCTCCACAGACTTTTTCTCTGTAAAAGAGGTATCGTATCATAAACAGCGCTATCATCAGAGTTTAATCCTGGATTTCGGTCTTTTATAGGTCGTTTTATTTTGATTCTAGGATTCAATTTTCGATTTGAGTCTAAATGAATTTGAAAGATACTTGGTATGATTTGGCTTTTCGGGGGGTAGTATTTGTGCGTTGTCCATGTATGGTTTCTTCGGTTTTCTCTCCTTCGAGTTTTTTTCTCTCTAGCGTCTTATTTCTGAAGCAGTAAGGTAAAGATCATCGAGCAGAGGAGATCGACCAGTAACGTTTATTAACAGATAAATTATCCATTTTCTTCACTTAAAGGTAATTCTAGAGGCACCCCTCGATAGAAAGACGGGATCAGAAAGAAAAAGAGATATAGGGGCATAATAAGTCTCTTCAAGACTGATTTATTGCAACTCTATACAGGTATAAGACTTTTCATTTAAAAGAAACCGATCATAATACCCAGATCGACCCCTAATCGTTTCTTAATCAGTCAATGAAATGGTTTACAGCTACTCGATTTCTAGATTTCAAATATCAAAACTTAAAATTTTTATTGCGGCTGAGACAGGTGCGGCTCGAGAGCGCCATATCCATATTCCAATTTTCCAACTTGGATATTTTTTTGTACCAAACAAGCGGTTTTTTCAACTGCGGTTAGAATCGGAAAATCAGAGTGAATCGAAATTTTATAATCTGAAATCAGTTTAGAAATGAGGATTTTTGAACAATTCCTGGTGTCAGAGTTTATTCAAGAAAAGTTTTTCGAGAATTTGTAATCCTAGAAAGTTTTTGTATGTCCAATCCTGCAAAACATAATGCAAAATTTTCAATGAAAGTTCTTCAAACCAACAACCGCTAAGTTAGCGGCGCTAACTTGTTATCCTAAAACCGAGAATTTAGTTTATAAAATTGCCGTTAGGCTGCAAAAATTTTCCCGAAGTAATTCGACTAAGGGGCGCCCTCGGTAAATTTATGAGTGATGGCACCAGCGATGCCGAATCGTAATTTCAGTTTCAGCAAGCTGAACAAAACAAGGGGGTTTGATATTATAATAATCTGAAAATTCTGAAATATTTTTTAGGGAATGAAATCCGGTGAAAATTATTTTAGCGAATATATAAGTAGGGTTTATTTGTGTTTTTGATTACATGTTTCCCCATTCGTCATATAAGACCTCTATATATGACCCCACATAAATAGAATTTTGTATATTGGACGATATTTCTAAAGCGAATGCCGGCGTCAAACCCATTATTATCAAAACACGACAAAAATGGGGAGTGCGGCATCATACCCTTCACCGATTTTTTTTACTTTCTCATAAAACTATTCGACCAGCTTAAAACGGAATGAGGGCCTGCCGAACCGTTCGCAACGTCCAAACGGGTCCAGGATAGAACGGATATGGTCCTCTGATTCAGAGGCTCTGAAAAATGAGCTCAGTGATCGATTGAGTACTTTTTTGTATATTCAATGAGTGCAAGGGCGACCGAGGGATGACGTTATGATGACGTCACCAATGATCAGTGGTACATTGATGACACCATTGATTGATAAATTGATTTTGGTATAGCTGATATAGTTCAACAGAATATACAAAAATAGGGATGAAAGGCGGAAATGTACCAATTTTAAAAAAGTTATAGGCATTTAAAAATCAATTCAAAGGTATACATTCTCGAAATAATCACTTTATTAACAATACATTGTTTTACATAAAGGTGCAATTTAAAAAACAATTATTACGTCTTACGTAACATTTTTGTATAACGTAATATTATTTTTTTGTTATATTAAACAAGCTTATACAAACTTATTTAGTGCTTAGAATGAGTATAAATTAACTAATGACTTTCCAATTGACCCATATAACGCATGATGAACCATTTGGTCAATATTTGTGGTATGGTGGTTAATTGTGACCATCATCACTAGGTTAATTCTAGTTTTTTTCTTCGAACAGTTATAATCAGAGCGAATGCTCGATGCAATTATTTTTGTATATTGAAGTTTGACACTCAGAAAAGTGCGATTTTGGCCCAGTGCCAACAGTTGGCCCTTTTCATTCAAATATCCAAAAGTTAAAATGGTCAGACTGAAATATTGATATCCAATTTTATAGCACTCAAAAACGGTCTCCGGTCCCTTATTTACCGTACTATGAAACTGAACAGGCATTAATAGTCGACCGGAAAATCTTCGAACTGACTTTTTTCCAAATGAACGTCTAGATTGTGGCATGAAGACTGTTTATTTAAGTCTTCATTGGACCGGGTAATTTAAAACGTATCTGTTCGTTGAGCCCTTCGCTCGGTCTGAAAATGACTCAAATAAATTGTCGGCTTAAACTCAAGTCCGGCGTCATTGAATCAAACCTTGACCATTTTCACTAGGTGACACAATGATATATAATCGGTCCTTGAAATGGTACTTTCTATGAAGAGATTATCCGGAAGCTAATTGGTCTATTTGTATCTGAATAGAATGTTTCCTTTCTTTTGTTTATAGATTTGTGAAAGTGGGAACTTTTTTGAAATTTTTGTGTATTGAATCACGCGACCAAGGAGCCAACATCCGACGAATCGAACTTTTCAAAAAATCGAACACTTGAACCTTACGCTCTCAAAAGACGCGCTAAAACGGATCACCCCTTTGAAGCATTTAATTGGGACCCTAGAAACTTACTCATGGATTTAGCAAATCGAACACCAATTTCTTGAGGTTCAGTTAAAGACAGAAATTCGGTTGATTCATGAAAATTTTGTTTATTTTTTCCAACAAGTCCCTCCGGTCATACTTCCGGTCACTACTTCCGGTATTCTCCGGAATTGTTCTTAAACTATAGTTTCTACTTATGAAAAATTCATTTTTTTTCTCGGAGGGTTCAAATCGTGTTTTAAAATGATATGAAGGCGTATTTGAAATGGTCAAAGACACCGTTGAATTTCGAAAAGATTATATTCACTTTCCTTTCGAAGAAAGTATATATATGATGCTCGTTTATTTTCTTAAATTGAACTTGATTCACCTAACTTTTGAGCTTTTGATAAGTCTGCTTTTAACTAGGCCGCGTTGCAAGTCTATTTTGGGCTGTTCCAAGTCCAAACGTTTAGGGAGAGCCACCTTTGGGTCAAATCCTTATAGGGAGTTTATAGGTTTATATCGGTTTTTATAGGTCCGTCTGAACTTGAGTTTGTATATTAGAAAGTCGTTTGTTTCACGCTTGCTAGCATCTGACTTCCCAAACTTGGCTTCGATTTTCGCTCATCCAAGGGGCCATAAAAGACCATAAAAGCCTATACGATTTAAGTACTGCCCCATTGTTTTAATCCTCCCGCCTCAAATTTTGTATATTCGGTCTACATATAGGCGATATATTGGATTGACCACTTATGGTTGGTGGCGCCAGAGAGCCCGATATCGGGTGGGGAATGACCGATGTCGCAACTGGGGAGCGATCGAATTCAGACTTTACACTGGGACTATATTCCGTTTTCTTTTTCAGTCATTAGAGAAACGATATATATATTATATTATGTGCAAACCAGGACCTTCAGGACACTGTGGACACCCGGGCGGTAGCGGACATCCTGGTGGTAGTGGACATACAGAGTTATACAAGAAGCCTGAAGAAGAAGGTGAATCTGATGAAGAAGAAGATGAAGATGAACTAGAAGAAGATGGACATGAAGCCATGACAAACTTATTACCACCAACATTTCCGGAAAGTCTCATTTTATATCTGTGTCACATGACGTTCAAAATCTGTAGCTAGATTTATGTTTTAACCTTCTAAACTGAAACTCCAAAAATATAAAATTGTTGAGACTAAAAAAGCCACATTCAATTGTAAATCCCCAACCAAATGTTCGAAATCCACCGAGCCTCAATCCAGCTTTTCCACAGCCAAGGTTTGCGTTGATAAATAAATATCTTCAAATAATATCAAGGTCTCACTCGAAAAAGTGTTTTTTTGACAATTTAATTTTTAGTGGGTCTGGAACTCAACCTGGAATGGATTTGAATCAAATGCACATGCAAAATCTTCAGCAGCAACAACAACAGTTCCAGCACCAATTACAGCAACAACAACTTCAACATCAACATTCAATGAGTGGTTTTATGCATCCCAGCATGCAAGGTAAAAATAATTTTTATCATAATCGCCCTCGAAAAAATAAAATATTTTTTCTTTATTTTGACTATTTTTCTGGGTTATCAAATATCAAATATAATTCAAATTTTAGTCCCTTTTCCATTTCCGTTGTTTCCTGGTTTCCCTGGGGCAAATCCCAGTGCATTTGGGAACCCCCTTGCAAACATGCCTCCATTTCCTATCCCTCAGGATATGTCAGGTTCGGCTCTTACTGACAATTTTAACAAAATTGGAAACGTTTTCCAAAATTTTGCAATAGAGATTAAAAAGTTAAAGAGCCGAAAAAGGAGCAACACCATCAGGATTAGAATCACAAATGGGCCCTTATGCTAATTTAGCATCAAATGAATTGAAATGTCAAGTCTGTGGCCGTGAATTTGCTCGTCGAACCAACCTTTTGCTTCATTATCGAACTCATACGGGCGAGAAACCCTACACATGTGATGTTTGCAACAAATCATTTTCACAATCTGGAAGTTTAAAAGCTCATAAAAGAATTCACACTGGAGAAATGCCTTACCAATGTAGTTTTTGCACCAAACGGTAAAAGCTTTCTACCGCCATCATTGACCACGTTGTTAACGAACCAATTAAGATTTCGATTGAAAGGACAGAAGACGAGACATGAGCGAACGCATACTGGCGAACGTCCATTTGTTTGTGATCGATGTGGCGCTCGGTTCGCTGATACAACCAATTTACAGTCACATAAAAGAATTCATACTGGCGAAAGGCCCTTTGTCTGTGATCATTGTCACAAAGGATTTTCACAAAAACAACATCTCAAGGTAAAATACAATCATTTGGTGGTCATTTTTCGACCTATAAACCCTGATTGGCAAATTTCCGGGGCTTGACTCAGCCTAGTTAATGGAAAACTCATCCATTCTTGAAAAATTAGTCTGGGCAACTCCTTCAGAGTTTTAGATGAGTTTTCCAGAAATCGGGTAAGTCACCACCCGATAACTTGAATTAAAAAAGATGAGGTTCCAAGATTTTTTAATAAGGGTTAACGACATTGAACCCGGTATTGAGAGTTCAGTAACAGTGTAATTTGGGAATAAAAGGATGAAGTGACTGTATAGGTCGAAAAAGAAAAGATATAAGTTTATATTTAAGACTCATCTATTGACACATACTGGGGAATTGCCTCATCAATGTCAGTCATGCGGGAAACGATTTCGTCAAAAGGGCCACTTGAAACAACACGAGAGAACTCATACCGGTATGTTTATAAGTTGTTTCCGATTTCACCTTTATCATACAATATGATACATGGGATTCAATCCCCATTATACCTTTCTAGCAATTAACATTTTTTATGTCGAAATTCCTCGATCTTAAAAATTTCTTATTGCATGGTGAGGGTGGTCGATCCGTTTGTGATATGGGTTATTATATTGGTTTTCATAACATTCCCTTTAAAACATATATTTTCAGGAGAGAAGCCTTTTGAATGTAAAATCTGCGGCCAGCGTTTTACAAAATCAGGTATTTGATTGGTTAATTTTATTTTGCTCATTAGCGCTTTTGTCACCACGTCCTACTTTGGCTCGTTTCTTTCAATTTTCTTTTTTTGAAATGTTTTTTTAGGAAACTTGAATTCTCATATGCGTCTGCACAGCTGGCGATGTGAGATTTGTTCATTGACCTTTCCCGACCAGAATAGTTTGCGGACACATGAGCTCCAGGGCCATCCGAACATACCCCCGCCAACGACTTGACCAAAAGTGTACGACGAATTTTCATAAAAATGCCAAAAAAAAAGTTTAAGTTTCTCAGTACTGTACAAATATTATTTAATATACACTGTATTATATAACAATATCCTTGTGACCACCAAAGATCGATCACAGTTCAAGATCAAGGATTTTGCGTTCATTCAATCTCGATTCAACCTGACTTAAAATAATAAAAAAAATTATCAAATAAAAACCCGGGCGTTTTTCAAAATTGTGTAGGTTCACACAAAATACGTTTTCGGTTATGTAGAGGCTTCAATTAGGCGCAGTTGTATGGCCTATACGGTATGGGCTATACCAAAGCAATGAGAGTTGCACGATCGCGGGAACGGATCAGATACGGGGGATACTGAAGCCCTTATTTGCGAATCCTTAAAACACACAACGTTTTCCTTGAAATTTGTTCGGTCGTGAATCAGGATAATAACTCGAAAATGATCCAAATTTCTGGAAAAGTCGTCCAGATCAATCTGCAAAAATGTATGCGTTTCCATGAACCGGCCTGAATAACTCAACCTGAATCTTAGCCAATAAATGTGCCTCATTTTCGTGGTCAACCCCTTTTGATCGAACAATCATTTTCTAGTGAAAGGCCCCGTTTCGGTACCAAAAACCATACATGTGTGTTATTTCTAACCCTGGGTAACATCACTGAACCTCGGGCGACCTCCTCCACAGGAACAACGAAGAAACCAATCCGTAATCTTTATTCTGGATGATTTGTTACTTAATTGATACATTCTTGTATTTTTGGGTTCAACTGAGGGGTCCCTAGAGAAGGCCCTGACCAGACTGGGAAATTGATAACGCGTTGAGAGCAGTGATAAAATATACCTTTTCTTCAGGAAGAAGCCGCTACGAATTTCTCAACACTATCAGACCATATCCTTTCTAGTGAAGCCTCCATCAAGACCACCTATCACGATCGATGACTCATTCATGACTCGAACTTCACTCTGGCCACCAGGTGGCATTCAAGAGGAGTCTTTTGTATATTGAGTTCGGCGATATGTGATCGCGGAAATGATTGTGAAAATATTTGTATTATGCGTGCTAAACAAACATAATTTAATAATTTAATTGATATGAGCAATATGAAGATTCGGTGTTGAGGCGGTAATATACGCGGCCGCGGTACATTCTTAATCTTACGCGAATGGAGAAGGAAGTCAAAAATAAAATAAAAAAATGCATTTGATGAGATCGATCGCCCAATATACAAAACCAATCGACCAGAAGAAATATTTTTGAATTGGTATTTTAGGAAAAGACACGGTTTATGATGAGAAACCAACAGAGATACAGATATCACGTGAATCATGTGATATCGAATCTTTACCCTTATTAGCAGACTGATAAAATTCGGCCCCATACATTATTCAAAAATTCTGACTGGAAATCATAAATCAAATGAAAGATATCCTTAATAACGGGCGGTATCTCAGAGGGTTTTCTTTTTTTCAGAAATTTTTTTCAAGTGAAGTTTTTAAAAATTTATTTCGTCTGAATTATGTAGGGGGTCATACATTAGAGTTGAACACTCGGTCTTGACCTTACACACATAAGAGTGGAACACTTTTATATGATTTTGCATGTAAAGTGTTCCACTCTTATGTGTGCAAGTTCAATACCGGGTGTTCTACTATAATGTATGACTCCCGTATAAATGCGCAGAGTTGAGCAAGCACACAAAAAAAATTCGTTCGACAACCAGTGTCTGTTCAATCCTTCAGTAGGATTCCTACTTATGAAACTTCTCTCGAAGTATCGCGTTTTCTATAAAAAGGTTTTGAACTTTTAGAAATGAACTTCTAAATTACTCGAATGGTAAGCTGTGAGCATCTAAAACCCACCTTAGGAATACATAACCAGTAAATGCGAGAACTCCAATTCCAATCATGATTCCCATATGAATCCATAATGATATCAAAGCAGCGATTCCAAAACTTACTGCAGCTCCAATAGTTTGAAACATCTTTTTTTTTAACTGAGAATTTATATACTCGAGCATTAACTGATATAGCCTATATATAGGGGATTAAATATTAGTGTGGAACACCACGTTTAAAACCAAGAGTCGAACCTTTTATATGAAAAATCATACTAAAGTTTAACGTGGTGTTCAACTCCAATGTGATACCCTCTATACCGATATCTATGTTTAAGCCACAGAAATTTTAAAATTCTGATTCAGATAAACATATTCCTGACAGAGCCCATAAGCTGAAAGACTTTTGTTACCCCAAATAATCGGAACAGTTGTGTAGATAACATTCATTATTCCTGCGTCGGCCGTCCCCAATAAAAATGCTGATATCAATGCCAAAGCTTATTTTGATTCATGATAAGGGTAATGTGATTTTTGTCCGGATATTTTTGAGCGTAAAAGACCAAATTATGACATTCCTTTATTCGGCTTGTCTAAATGCGCTGGCGGATCATATGTTTCGCCTTGGTTTGCATAAACTGGAATATTGACAAAAATCATTGAAAAAGCAGTTACATGAATAATGAAATATCTGAAAAGAAAAACGATCAAAAGTCACAATTTTGAGGTCACTAATATCCGGTAGGATTACTGATATGATTTTTGGTAACTTACATGGCAAGTAGCAAAGTTCTATTAAGTTTATTTATCCATGTTGCTCCAAAAACAAAAACAGCTCCAGAAATAACATTTCCAGCTCCAATCAGCATACCGATCAAACCAAGAAAGCTTGCTGCATCATCAAAAAGCTGAAAATTGATGAATCATATCTTACGATTTATATTTTAGAATTCATTTTTTGCTCACCTTCGTATTACCAATAGCTGTTGGGAAGATGCCACTAAAAAAACTCAACGAAAAACCATTATAAACATTCAGGGGAGCAAACAATATTGCATCGGGGGTCAACAATAGTTTGAAGGTTGTCTTTTATGATTCACAAAGTGGTCAAAGCGATCAATGCTCGTTAAATCATTTGGCTCATACATAGAGTGAATTCGTCCTTTATGGAATTTGAAATCGCTGCAAGTTTCGATAGTTCTTTTGAATTGTCACTCACATCGATGTTATCTTGGTTGACTGCGTCATATTTGCAGAATGGTGATTTTAGCGTCAAAAATGAAGCGACTCCAATAGCACCTTACACGGATTATTAATGAGAAACTGTTCAAATAATCATCAAAAGTTTCAGTTACTGATCTTTGTCGCATAACGATGATGGTAACATAAAGTTGGTGACCGATGGACATATCATATGGCTCATATGTCCTCAATTCAATCAAACATCTCTATCAACATCGATATACGGCGCGAAACAAGATACTATTTCGTACCGCTATTACACTTAAAAAGGAGAATTTATAATCCGTGGATATAATAGAAATACCAATAAAAAGGCGATTTATCTCAGCTCTGGTAACATCATTTTTTCCATTCCATTCAAGGTAAATGTACAGATTACCGATTATAAGACTTTTATATTTTCATCAACTACATGCATGACTCATTATCAGCCATGTATCCAGAGACCATTCAACCCGGGACCCAGCTCTTTACCCGGGCCGTTAACAATCTTGTGAAAACGTTTCTTAGTTGAAAAATACACCAGAAAATTCCTGTATTTCTCATCATTGCTCTATCATTTGGCGATTGGTGATGTAAAAACTCGCTTTGAGCTATCCAAATAATCGATGCGCCGATTCCAAGCAAAAATGAAGCTGTGTACATAAAAGCTTCAGCAGAGTTATAATGAGTGGTCTAGTCCGTGATCTCGGCCATATTAACTCTTCAATCCTTTACTGGAGTTGGTTTCAGATACATTATAACATATATCGAAAACGTAAGCGAGGAAATAAACTAAATTAATTGGTCAAACATATGTCACTCATATCATATGAGTCATATGAAACACATAAAAATTTTGACTGGTAAAACTTACAAGCGCCAACTTGTGACCTATAGCTTTGACAAAAGCGGGAGCAAAGAAAGTTGCTGGTGCAAAAACGGCGTAAAATAACGACATTGAAATGTAACCATCGCCGACCAAAAAATCAATATCTAAGAATATATTTTGGAACGTTTAGGTTGTCTCGTTATACTGAGACCTGACCCGCGGTCAAACATAAGGGCCATGATATGGTTAATTGTATCGGTGACGAATTTTGCAGTCATTGATGATGCGTAAAACGCGACATGCAACAAATTGAATCCTAAACAAAAGATGACACTAGGGTGCGGTTGAAAGTGAACGACCGGAAGTTAATTGCACATTACAGGCGAATTTAGCCCACGGGCCCCACCCCATATACTTTAGGGAGTATTATGATTTATAAACTTTCCTAAACCAAGAATAATCACATTGAATAATTTCCAATTCATATCCATTTTCTCTCTTTTGAAAACTTGATGAAATCGACAACTGAGTTAAAGCGAACCGGCGACCGGCGAAAATGCCCATAAAAATGGTTAATTTTAACGGATAACCGGTTTATAAACTTCCTTCATTTTTTCGTCATGATTTTGTCACGGTAACGCCATGGGAGACCCAGGTTGGTGAAAGGCAGGTGAAGGTAATCTTATCTGGAATTCAGATATAACTTATGTGGTCATTCAATACAGTTCGATAGCTGTTTAATGAATTGGATAACACTTTATATATGCAACAAAACTAAAGTCGGATATTTTTTTGTCTCGTGCAATTTCATTTGTTGGATATGCTTTCCTTAGGCTGGTTTTAAAAAAAATATTCTTTGGTGAATATGATTTTTCACTGTTATGTCGTTTTCATTTCTGGGTCAAGGTATCATTTCCCTACCGCTTGGCCATATTCTGGCCAAAGACCTTAAAAATCGAATTTCAAGGCATAAAACATTCTTGGATCTCTGAAATCCCCAAAACTCCCCTAAAAATTTCAGACACAACTTTTGGTGCCTTTCGATTGGACCGGAAGTGACCGGAAAATTTGCATTGTAAAAGGCTTACGGAAGCTTTAATAACGCTGTTTTTAGTCACGTGGTCTGTTACAAATTTTCCGATAAGAGCCTAATCGTTTTCTTTTTCATCTGAGAGTGAAATTTTGACGTCTATAGGTCCCTCATACAAGTCCCAAAACGTCCGTTTACTGATCTGGGCCTAAAATTGGCCAAGCGGTAGGGTGGGGGTAGGGTAGTGTGGTAGGGTGACTGTTAAGTTTCATCTGTATCTTAACTCCCCAGTGACAAAGATTTTTCCCTTTTCATACTTTGATTTTACTTTCATTCACTCCTCCCAAGCGATAAAAGTTATTAAAATATGAATAATTTTCATAAATACTAGAACTGATGATCTTGATTTCGTGAGAGAAAGTTTTTACAGAAATCATCA
>SCLD01093699.1:0-12274 GCA_004367895.1 Oikopleura longicauda | reverse complement strand
CAGAGATAGGGAAAAATCGTAAAAAATCAAAAATTTCGAATAAAAGAAATACTGTTGGGGGTTTTTATAAAGTGACTAACTGTGATGATACCTTGTGGATTCAGCTTTAAAATGCAGCATGAGGATTTATCTGATCACGTGATTTTCTGGGTAAAATTGGGCTTTGAAGGTTGGTCGAAAATACATTAGCGAGATAGGCCGTGAATCACCCTAATCAAGAGTTACGAAAAGTATGTATTACCAAGGATATGGTACTCCGGGAGTATGGATTAAAGCAAAGAGTATGATTGAGGTAGAAGTCAAGTTGAGAGGGTCGTGGGTAGAAGTGAATCGATATTTGACTATTTTACATACTTTGCGAAGTACAGTGTACGTATTTGAACATTTTGTTCATGTTTTATGATATAATTCATGTATTGATTTAAAATAACTTACATTCTCTCTCATGTTCTACTTTCCACTGTCTAATAAAAAATCGGACTGTGACCATCTGCCTTGAATTTTTACGCATAGCGAGCACAAGCTGAAACTTTGAAACTTTTAGTTTCCCCCTTAGTCAACTGAATAACAAGCTCAGAAAGATTCATAATAATTTTTGAGAAAATAAGAACGAAATGACTGAAGAGCAAGCACAACCAACAAGGAATAGCTTTCGTTTTGAAACAGTTTATTTTGTTTGTTATGCAATTAGAAATCACTCACACAATGAAATCGTTTAATTCCTTTTGTGTTAGGAAACCACAACTATTTTTTCCGCTTCAAAATCTTGAGAGAATTATTTTTCGTCGATTTCAATCCATGGTGAATTTCCCAACCTTCCTATAAGGTTTTAGAGAAACGTAAAAAATAACTTTTGAGGTTTATGCGATATATAGGCTGAATTCCGAGAAATTTCAAATTTTCTTTTTCAAGCCTAAATTGTCATTTTTGAGGAAAAATCACAAAAATGATAACTAGGGTTAATTTTGGGATTTGAACATTTTATATATGATTTTCCTGAAAATAATGGCTATTTTCGTGATAATTTTAAAAAATCATGTATACGGTGACTCCATAAAAATACAATGTCATCAAAATTGACAGTTAAGGTTTAAAAAATTCGCATTTTCCATTGGTTTTTGTGAAAGCCATTTTTTGCTGTCCTTATCGACGTCTTTTCGTAAAGAGAGTGAAAAATACACACCTGATGTCAGCAAAAAATTCGAATTTGAAAAAAGTTCCGAAATTGCCATGAATTTTCTTCATAGTTACGGTTTCCTTGATACGTTTTTCATTTCAAATGAACCTATCAAACAGAACCGTGAGATTTCAAACTCCGGAGGAGGTTCGTTTCCCGTATCCTGTTCTTGCTGTTCTTATCGGAACAGTCATCTGTATAATTGCGATTAGCGTGAGGTAAGAAAGCGTTTTGATAAGTTCGAAGATATATAGGGGGTCAAATATTTGAATGGAACACAAGGTCTCGAACTTGCACTCATGAGAGTGGAACACTTTACATGCTTAATAATATGAAAACCGTCAATTTGGTCATGAACTTTCTCGATCAACAGTCACTTTGTTATGCCCTAAATGACATTTCTCAAAATTTGTGAACCGGGCGTCAAATAATGGCCATTTAAGTATAAAATATCGGTCACTTTGGTATTATATTAACGGTCATTATGGAAACAGCCATTTTGAAAAACGGTCATTTCGGTAGCCTTTAAAAAAAGTCCTCATTTCTCAAAAAGTGTGAGATACGACGGCTCCAATGTGTGCAAATTAAAGACGGGGTGTTCCACTCGCATGTCTAAACCCTCTTTATTAGGATTCCGAGAACAACTATGTTAACCAAAGTTTTTTAAGAATTTCTCATAGCAATAAACCAGAAGTTGACATCGAATCAATAATAAAAAATATTAATGTGAAAGATGTAGAAAACTTCCAAGCGTTAATGGGAAGTAACGAAACAGAAAGTTCAAATTATAGACAGGGTCCACCAAAAACCGAACAGTAGCTGTTTGGACTGTTCGCTCCGTTCGGAATTTGATTTTCGGTGTTCGCACTGTTCGGTGATCGGACTGTTTGGTATTCAAACTGTTCGCCCAAGATGAGCTGTTTAAACTTTTCAGTGTTCGGACTTTCGATAATTGTGAACTGTTCGGTCTGATCAGACAATATAAACTGTTCGACCTGTTCGCTGTTCGCGCATTTTCGTGGACCCTGATTATAGAATAAAACGTGAAAACGAAACTTTAGAAACGACGACAAAAAAACTAACACAAAAATCCATTTCAGTCTCAGAAGAAACCGAAACAATTTGTTGTGTTTTTGACGAGGAAAATTTTAAACTTATTCCATCGTGTCAAAACCTCACGCAATTAAGTTCATTTTCAGTGCTGAATGCTTCCGAATGTCCGTCAAAATGATTTATTTCTGGTCATGCGAAAAAAATTTCGCGCAAGCCTGAAATTTGTGCAATTCGTGCAGTTTTAAACATTTGAACTTTTCACTTTCAAGTTTCTTTTTTGGTCAAGTTGGGCGTGTTTTATTTGTCACGTCAGGTTATATAACTTTTAATAACTTTTTATGCATTTCTTTCTACCAAACTAACCTAATCTTTAAGACAAACATGTGATATGATTTATATGAAATATCTTATATGGCTTAAATTCTCTAGATTCTCAGCTGACTCTGATGAAACCCACGTGATTAATCTTAAAAAAGAACATTGCAAAAAATAGTCAGTTTGATCTGGATTTAACTAAAAATCAAATTCATATTTGAATAGTAGTGAAAAGTTGAACCAAGTTACAACTTTAAAGATCCCCAAGAGACTTTAATGATAAAGAGAATTTTTGATATGCCAACTAAGATTTTGGAGCTGACCCAAATTTTCGGGCAAAAATCTTTCAAACGAGAGAATATTTTGATTATGAAATTACAAAATATAATATATAATATGTATAACAAAATATATCATCGGCCAAGAAATGGCGTATTTATTCTTCTGAGAAAAAAAGAAATGACTTTAGGCAGCTCTTATTATTTTTAGCTCAAAATTGGTGGATTTTAGACTTTATTTCGAGAAAGTATGAAATTTATGAATTTTGAAACAATTTTTAGTGCATCTCATTTTTTATCAAAAATAACCCCTATTTACTACCATTTTTGTGAATATCTCCGCCCAAGCATAGCGTAGGTGGCTTAAATTCGAGCTGCAGGTGATTATTTTGATGAAAATTGAGATGCACTTAATTATTTTTGGAAATACGAAAATTTACACTTTCATCGAATAAAGTCTAAGTCTCGCCATTTTGAGTGCAATCTTGAGGTCTTTAAATCTCATGATCGTTTCGGCTAGTCTGAAAGCGTTTGATTCTGTCAGATTCACATCTGAAAATTGGCAATAGATTTATTTATTTGTGGTTGATTTTACGATTATTTAGATTGGCAAAGTTTTTACCGGATAAACCAGGGCTAAAGGCTAAGTGTTGTATTAAAAAATAAAAAGAGAAAATAAGTTATTCTGAATTATGAAAAAGGAACGAATACGAAATATAAATTTTCTAAATTCTTTACGAGAGAAAAATTTTGAAATTTTTTCGAAAATTTCGAATAAATATTTATTTGGTATTTGTAAAGGGAGTCGACACTCCATATTCTTGGATTGTTTGTATTTCCGCATTTTCAATTAATTTCTTTGCTGTGGGAAGCTCATTTTTAATCACCGGAACATTATCGTCTTATTGGAGAAATGAACTTTGTGCTTTTGATAATAGAAACTGCACGGGTAAGTGAACTTTTCACGGGCGGTCATTCTAAACGGGCGGTCATTCAAAATGGGCGGTCATTTACTTTAAGCGGTCATTGAAATACGTGAGCGCGTAACACGATTCGGCGAATTTCAAAATTAGTTGAAGAAAAATGGCGATATGACTGAAAATTTCGATTACATTATTTACTGTCGGGTTAAGTGAGATTTAAATGGCCTTGTTTGGCAAATTTTTGGTTTGGGTCATATTTTGGGTTTGGGTCATATTTTGGGATCGGGTCAGATTTTTGGTTAGGGTTAGGGTTCCAAAGTGGTGTTTTAAGCAAAAAATCCTAAAATAGTATATTGAAGGCATATAGCATTTTCGAATCTAAGAAATGACTCCTGATATTTTTTGATGACTTCCCTTTTGACCGAAAGTGATCAGAAATCGGTTTGATTCCAGAATATTAATATTTTTGAAAATTTTAACATTTAGATACGGAAATCAGTTGGATTCAGTCACTTATTGTCATCTTTTGGATGATGATCGGAGCACCCATTTCAAAACAAATAATTCCAAAAATTGGATATCGATGGACACTCTGGATAGGGGGCTTTCTAATGATGATTGGCGCAGTCTTATCTTCAATGGTAACTTCAATTTATTATCTTTATGTAACGATGGGAGTCATATTCGGAATGGGTGTTGGATTATGCTATCTTCCCCATCTTCTTGTTGCTGGAGAATATTTCAATGAACAACGAAACAATGCTTTTGCAATCATTAGTTCAGGTGATTTTTAAGAAAATCTATCAAAATGACCGTTATTCAAACTGACCGCTGTCAAAATGGCCGTAAATTTGACAGTAAAATGACCGGTATACCAAAATGACCGATAAATTATACTCAAATGACCATTATTTGATACCAAAATGACCGTCATTTCTCAAATTTTGACCAAGGGTAATATTAGGCATACCAAAGTGGCCCCTCACTGAGAAAGTTTAAGGCCAAAGTGACCAATATTTTTTTTATTCAACTAATGAGGGTCATTTTGATTAATTTTTGACGATAATATAGGTCATTTTGACCATACAACGGCCATTTTGACCTAAAATAACGGTCATTTTGTTACTGGATAACGGTCACTTTGGTACCGGATCACGTCCATTTTGGAAAAGGGTCGTTTTGATAATTCATTTTTGAACCCTTGGCCAAAATTCCACCCCAGAACTCAAAAAACTCGAAAATTATATCAGGAAATACCATCGCGAATTTAATCTTGGTGAAGCTCATTGATTTTCTTATTAATGAATTTGGTTTACGTTATGGCTTGATGACATTTGGGTAAGACAGTTCAGTTAATAAATCATTTTCACATATATCAGGAAAAGTAAATAATATGTATAAGTGGCGTGGTTTTCAATATCATTGTGATTGCTATCCCATGCGTTTCTCTTGCTTCTAACAGGCTCGGTTTATGCGACGACAACGTAACGACTTTCAATGTGCATAAGCAACATTTTGAGAAAACCACCAAGCGTGTTTTACGGAAACAAAATCCAAAAAAAAAACTTAAAAATTTCCAGTGACTGCATCAGTGAGGTCATCAATGATGTTATCAGTGACGTCATCAGTGACGTCATCAGTGATGTCATTAGTGACGTCATCAGTGACGTCATCAGTGAGTTTTTGACTATGACTCGAGTGAATCCCAGGAGAAATTTTATTTTTTAGTGGCACATGTATTTCGAATAATGTCATATGCTGCATGATATGCAGGAGATCCGAAATATTTGTTGGATTTTGTTTCCGTGATTTCTCGACTTTTTTATGAACCTTTAAAAGTGATAGTACAAAGGAAGCCAAACAAATTCTTGATGATATTATAGAAGTTGAAGAAGAGGAATCAAAGATTGATCAATTTGAGCAGCTAAAGCCCGAGCGAGTAGACCATCTAAAATCAACTTCCGGATTCTCAATAGCCGAATCACAACAACTTTACAATCAGACTCGGATTCGGTCACGAGTTGGTTCCCGAACAGCAAATATTACCGATTCATTTCTCGCTGTCCATGCTAATAATGACGTCACTGGAAGTTTCATGTCTTTGAAATCGGCGCAAATTCTACAAAAATATAAAGCTGGAGAGTCTGTTCATATGAGCAATGCAGATGCATCTACACTTTGGATGGAATCCCAGTTGAGTGTGGCAAAAAGATCCAGAAAAGAGTCGCTTATTGGCCAGAAATCAACAAAATCAGAAAAATCTGGCTGGAGAAACTCAGTTTATATTCAGCTTTTCAAATCGAAAAGATATACATTGATGTTTTTGTGTGATACTATGGGATTCTTTGCATATATGATCGTAATGCAGGTTTGCTTTCCATTTAACCAGGGTCCCAGGGACGGAACAGGTCAACCTTGGACGGTCCTTGTCCGAATTCTTCCTCGGGTTGACCGATCCGCGAATTTGGGGACGGATGGTTCTTTAGAACCCTTAATAACTCTTCTCTTTTAAGTATCTCACCGACAAAATGACTCATGCAGGATTACCTCGATCAGACGCCACCTGGTGTATAGCAATCCTTGGTATAGCAAACACAATTTCAAAATGGACGTGTGGATTTCTTTGCAACAAAACATATTTGAAAACATATTCAATGTATGCATGGTCACACATTTTGTCTGGGCTGGTATCTTGTTTGATTGTTTTCGCGAATTCAGGTAAATTACGCTCTCATTACAACGGAAACAAAATCCAGATATTAATTGACAAGGTTTTAAGCTCCCAAAATATAATTTTTGAGTTTCCACAGGATTTTGTCTCCGTCAAACACGGTTGGTGATATTTCCATTTTTTGGATTTTGTTTCCGAATTTGAAAAAATATTTCAGCGGACGAAACGACACTAAGATATCAATGTTTTGCATTTTCGTGCGTACTCGGACTTACTATCGGTCCATATTCACTGACACCCAGTGTACAAGCTGATATTGTTCCGTTTGAATCAATGCCATCTGCAATGAACATGATCACAGTTGGCGAAGGGATTGCTCTCATGCTTGGTCCAATCGTTGCAGGTAAAATAGAGGGGTCACCCGCTGAGACATATGTCTCTCAATAAAAATAGGAGTTAACATTTGAGAACCAGCCCGGTATTTATTGTTTTTTTCAATGTTGATTGCTTCTGCGGGTGCACTTTCATTTATAGGAGGTCAAACATTTGAGTGAAACACCCAGTCTTGACATTGCAGACATTAGAGTGCGACATTTTTAGGTGTGATACTCGATCAATCTGGGAAAAATTATAATTTATTATTTGTGACCGGTGGAATATCAATGCTGGTTACAGGAATTTTGCCTCTGTTAGTTTACTTTCCATGCTGCCATGATAAAAATGAAAAACTTTGAAACTTCAAATATTCAAATAAAAAATTCTACTGAAAAACTTGCAAAGGGTTTCAAAATTCGTTTCAATGTTTCCAATCTATGTAAATTGTTTCCAAACAATTTTATGTTGCAATCGACATTGTTTCCAATGAATATTTCCAATGAATGTTTCCGATGAATATTTCCAATGAATGTTTCCGATGAATATTTTTGATGACGTCATAAACGATCCAAATGACGTCTTTTTCGACTAAAGCTTGAGATTTACCACTATTTACGGGTTATGACAAACCGTTATGTAACAGGCAGTCATTTTCGTCTGAAATTCTGATAATGTTAATCTTTCATTATTTGGCAGATCTATTAATTGCTGAATATTAAAGCCAAAGATTCCACTAGACATCATTTATTTCCTGATTAACTTATAAATAATGCTACTTGTCTGTATATTCTTAAACGAAGAAACTCACTTATCTAGCTCATTTTGAGGTGAATACTTTTTTTGCTTTGTATGCAAATGTATGTTGTAGTATTTTTTGCTTCAATGATAAGTTTTGCGAATTGTTATATTTCGCATTTCATTCGTATGGACCCGGTTATGGTGACCGAATTTTGACAAAATTTGAGATCGATTTAAAACTTATGGACATGTCTGTGTCAATCAAAGTTATCATAATCCATTCGGAAAGCATCCTACAGTAGCATTCCTACTAGTTTGTTTTCGTCACCAAATAAAGACAAACAGCTGCAATTTGGAAAGTGGGAACCGATCAATATGCATGCAACTCATGAGGCTATGTTTCAGAAAGTAAGAATTGAGCTCACAGGCATTTTTACCATTATTCACGGTCCATAATCTTTGCTTAAGTTTCATTCAGAGAATGGCCGAAAATGTGATGTTTGAAGAAACAAAACGACATGTTAGTCGAAGCCCAAATCCATTGACTGACTCGAATTTTGAAGACTTTTTGATATAAAAACTGCCCGGAAATCAGTGGGTTCTGAGACTGTCTTCTCGTAATAAATATCTAATTTAACAGTCACCATACTGGCTGGCCAAATTCTGGTCAAGGAGCACAAATTGAAAAAATACATTTTTGTTTTGACCCAATAACGGTAATTTTTACCGTTAAAAATAGCGGTCCTTCTCAGAGCTCAGATGACCGAAGACGTTTGTATTGACCAAAGTGAGGTGCGTGTTCCCGATGGTCATTTGGCCCGAATTCCGCTGGATGCAGTTAAGAGCCTATGACTATCAGGAGGCGCACTCCACCTTATGCTTTTCTGAATCCACTTCATAAACCGTCATGGTGAAAAAACTTAAATACTGGTACAGTGCTTTATTCTCTTTGTTTTCAGTTTTTTTGGTTTTTTTTTTGACAGAGATAAATAACAGAGAACAAAATGACGACCGATGAGTCATAGCGAATGACTCATAATGTATAAATAGTAATTAGTCATTACTTATGAGTCATTTAGTATGACTCAACTTGAGATTTCAAAGAATCTCACAGATTCATAATTCTAGGTCATTTGAGGTCATTTTGAATATCAAAAGGTCATCAAGACTCGAGTGACTCATAAATTATGATTCATTCAGCTATGAATAATGAATTATGAGTCATTGAGTGCCTTGATGATCCAAATAAATGATAGGATTTCGATCCTATTGCTCAAGATATGAAGCGCCAGTTAAATTATCATTTGAAGTCGAGATGATAAGCACCGATAAAGGAGAATATGACTCATAATGAGTCATAGGCAATTCATATCAAGTCATCAATGACGCATAGTAATGAGTCATATGTATGTAATAACCTGTGATATGTAAAGTCACATTACAGGGTTCAAAATGAAAATCATGAAAATTCATGCTTTTAAGTATTTACAGTTGTCCAATCACGATGAAGTAACATGATCGTTGTAATATGATACGTAATATAATATCGAGAGAGGAGGATGAACCTGATTGGTTCAAAATTGCAGAAGTAGGAGAGGTACAAATCGGCCAAAAATTTAGATTATAGGATCTCTATTAGAGATAACGTGATGTTAAAATGACGTCATGACGTCATTGTGACGTAATAATGATTAAATAATGACGTTATTCGTAAATGAAAATTATACTTTTGGAACTAGTATGAAGCAAACCGATTATCAAAAAGTCAAAAGAAAGTCATTAAAGACCTTCTTTTGGTCATTTTTGGGGTTAAATTTTCAGGGAAAAAATACAAAATTTTTGAGACTCAATTTTGACCATGTTGACCGGTTAAGAGGACCGGTTCTAGAGAAATAGAAGCATTTTGGCATATTTTATGCATTTGAATGTAATTGCTTGAGGGTAGAGAATTAGTGACGTCACCATTAGTGACGTCATCATTAGTGACGTCACAGGTATAAAATGTTCTGAGCTGAGGGGATTTTTAGGTTTTTATACCATCGGAGGGTTTGCGAAGCGCATTTTGAAGCAGGGGTCATATTTTGTGTCTAGTAGCGGAATATATTTGATTTTAGCATTCGATTTGGAGTCAAAAACGAGTATAATTTGGGTCATTTAGGGTCATTTGGGTTCGAATTCATAGCTTGGAATTCATGCGAGATGGGGTGCAGATTGGTTTTAAGTGCAGTTTTGCACGTCAGGCAATTTTTTTCAGAAATGCAACTTTGTATAAGGTCAAATTGAGGTCGACTGAGGTCACATAGGGTCACTAACGGTCAGAAAGCTTTTTGCAAAGGAAATTGAATTCTATTCGTTGGTCAGGATTACGTAACTGTTACGTAGTTGGACTTGATGACTCATATTAAATGAGTCATTTATGTCTTAGCTGAGGTTGATAACTTATGTAAATAAGATACATATATTTTTGATATTATTGTTCAAATTGTTTTTTTGAGCCAAGTGGAAGAAAGGTTTTGTAGTAGAGGTTATTTTAGCACGAGGACCAATTCGAAATATCACAATTCTCCGAAAAACTTGATCATGACTATCAAGGCTCCGATAAATTTGACAGTTCGAAAATTCGCTTTAGGGGTAGGCACAAATAATCGAGACTATTTGTTTGAAATGCTTCGTATTTGAAAATGAGGCTGATTAAATAGGGAGTCAAAGTGGGCATCCTTAATTTAAGAAAAAAATACCTCATCCTTAAGTTAAGGGTGTATCCGTCATTGAAGATAATATGCCCACAAAAAGGGGCCATCATAATAACCACCAAAGGGGTCAAGTTAACCACTCGGGGTGGGTCACAGACAACGATAAATGTACATGATGAAAAATATCCGAAGTAATATAATGATTGCCAAGTCCGACACAAATAAATAATATTTTGTTCTGATTGGTCAACACAGTGGACCAATCAGAAGAAAGTGGATCAAAAAACCTTCAATCGAAATTATCGATTCCATTGTTGATGAAGATGGTTCTGATGCGTTGCTTGTTGCTGTTGAGCAGCTGCGACTGCTTGCGCTTGCTCGGCTTGAGCGCGACTCACTCGGCATGTTTGAAGTACAGCCTTTTTTAAAATTTCATTTTTTAAGTTTTTTTTTTGGAATTTCGATGAATTCTTACCTTGAATAAAAGACAAAGTTTTTCGGCTGGTACTTTCTTTAGAGCAGAAGCTACAAATCGAATTTCTGGAATTGAGGTTATCAAGTCTCGGAATCTCTGCTGGGGTCCCTGACGAGCCGCCAACCAATGTTGACAGAGAAACCAGAATTTTTTGTTGAAAGCTTCGACTTTGACGGCTTCACGAAGACCTTGGATATCTTAAAATAATTTTACGGCCTGGGTTCCATCGACTGGAGTCCGGACGAACAGTCCGAGAGAAGGACAGAGAAAATAACTAACCGTGGTTAAGGAAATTAATCAATTTCATAATGCAATATTCTTCGTGAGTAATTTCCAAAATAGCAAACTTTGTGAACATCGTGTTTATTCGTTGAATTAATTCCGTTTCATTTGGATTTTCACGTATACTGAAGAAAATACATTTAGTTTTGTTTATTTTTTAAGTGATAATTAAGGGTGTCAGGCTCGAACCAGCCATTCGGGACAGTTTTTTGATGTTTTACCTTGCGAATTCTTCATCTGAAGGCTTGAATCGATCAGTAATTTCTCCAAGTTGGTCAAAAATAACATCTCTGTGTGTTGTCAAAGCTGCGAGTAACATTGATTCAGCCCTAAATACGAAATTAATTTTGTCATCAAAATTTATATATGACCGTTAAAATAACATTTGCCTCATATTCATTGGAATTTTTCAAAACTTACCATGTATTTGAGATAAGGGTGGTATAATCGGGAATTTGTAATTCTTCGAAAAATGGAAGTTGTTTGACCCATTTAATCTGTCTTGAAAGTAATTCGTCAGCAGTTTGGCCCAATAAAGTTAGCAAGCTCTGAAATAAAAAGGTCAAATAAGTTATCAGAAAATAAAGTGTACTATACACGTGGGTACACGTGTGAAAAAACAGGTCATTTCTTTTTGGTAACATTTATGTATCAACAAACATTTGAACTTCATTAATTTTCGTTACAACAGTCTGTTTATATTGTGAAAAAAGTTCTCGAAATTCCTCGAAATTTTTATGAAACATCAATTTTTGGAAAAAATCGAAATTCCCGATTTTTAGGAGTCCAGATTTCGGGCAAAACAGTGTGGTATAAAAAATAAATTCCGTATTTCCGTAATATA
Source organism: Oikopleura longicauda (assembly GCA_004367895.1). NCBI lineage: Eukaryota > Metazoa > Chordata > Appendicularia > Copelata > Oikopleuridae > Oikopleura > Oikopleura longicauda. The sequence goes on along the minus strand of SCLD01093699.1, from coordinate 450 downwards.
TCAAGGCCAAATGTAAAATGTCACCGATGAGAACTTCTGAGGGGGGTATGTTCCTACAAAGTACCCTATATTTTCAACATCAGCCTATTAGCATAAAAGCGGGAAGACTTTATGTTTTTGTTTAGAGAATTTTCAAGTAATCCGGAAGTAAAGATCCTATTTTCAGCACACGAACTCGAATAGCCCAAATTTCAAAAAGAGTTTCACCATAATAAGTGGTGTCAGAATTTTTCGTAGTCGATTTCAAGAATTTCGACCGAAAATCGAAATCGTCTTCGAAAAAGCGACTTTCCGCTCGAATTTCGAGAATCGTTTTTTTTGCAAAAATTAAAAAATCAAACAAGTTTTAAGGGTCCCTTACCTGGTTTGAGATGGAGGAAACATTAGCAAATTTTTGATGAGCATTATTCAGTGGTGCTGGGGGTGATTTATCTTCAAGTTTAATAATAT
>SCLD01093688.1:0-12276 GCA_004367895.1 Oikopleura longicauda | reverse complement strand
CTCACCTCAACAGTGAGTAGTCTGGGCGTTGGTCAAATTTGAGATTCTTGCAATAGGCCAGGTACTCGCTGAACTTGGCCCAGTCCGGGTTCTCATGGGTTTTGCACAGTGTGTCGACTGGCGTCGCGAGTTTCTTCTCGGATATCTTATCGTACTTTTGCTTCTTTGTCATTGCGCGCAGTCCCTAATCAATAGTAATGCGGGGTTAATGGCCTGTTAATGTGTGAATGGACGTCACTGCATAACTTGCAAAACGCGCTTACCTGCCAGGGGAGTGATCCGCGAATAAAGTAAATCAGAACATAGCCCAGTGATTCAAGATCATCACGACGCGACTGCTCACAGCCCAAGTGCGTATTGATTGAGGCATATCTAAGAAGAATCATCTCATGATTTACAATCAACGTCGTCTAGGCGACAGCACTATACCTTGCCGTTCCCGTGAGACTTTTATTCTCCTTGTATGGAATGTGATAGTTCGTAACTGTATCGCGATAGCGTTTCGCCAGGCCAAAGTCAATAATGTAGACCATGTTGCCCTTCTTGTGCAGTCCCATCAGGAAATTGTCCGGTTTTATATCACGATGAATAAAGTTTTTGCTGAACGAAAATAATTGAGAGCCGAAATAAAGCGATATTGAACATGATGAAAGCTTGAAACAGGCCAATAGTAGCTCTCGGAGGGTGACGCATAGTGAGAAAGAAAAGAAAAGAGAGATACCGCTGGTGGGACTCGAACCCACAATCCTTGGCTTAGGAGGCCAATGCCTTATCCATTAGGCCACAGCGGCGACGATTGCGTCGAGCTTCACATCCACTATAAAACTATACCCTACCTGTGGACATATTCAATGCGCGATATCATTTGATCTGCCAGCTGCAAAACCGTTTTCAGCGTGAATTTCCGATTGCAGAAGTTAAACAAATCCTCCAGTGACGGTCCCAACAGCTCCAGTACCTTGGTGAATGAGTTAACTGATAGTTTTTAAACAATAATATTTACCAAGACATTGTAGTCACCCTCGGCACCGGACCATCGCAAAGCCGGTATGCCTACGCCGCCCTGCATACTCCTGAATTGTAACCATTATAAACACTTCCTGTCACACTTGAATACTGACTTGTAAATTTTTGATTCAATGTTGAGTTGGGGATGGCGCGATTTGGTTGATTCGAGCTTGATCGCCACATCCTCATTCGTTGTCAAACTACTACCCAAGTAGATATCGCCAAAGGAGCCCGATCCGATCTTGCGCCCGAGCCTATAAAATTAATATCCTGGTTGGATGATGAACTTGAGTTTTTAGCTGCCAAACCGGAATTTGTTGCCAACGCGTAGCTCTTGTGCCATCTCCTCTATTTGTTCATTGAGATGTATCTGGCCCAGAAAGTCAAAGCTGTACAGTCCTGAAGTAAGACTCTAGTTCAAAGTGTGTCTTTATGTCACGGGCGAAATGCAACCCCACTAACTCACACGAGCTTTTACACACTTCTGTCTGCACCCTCACCTTTCCCCATAGTCGGGCGTGACTTATCATGTAGCTGATCCCATTCAGCCAACATGACATTATTTTTGTCATTATGCTCAGTGACATTCTCTATCGTTAGTTTCGGGCCTCGCATTGTGTTTCGAAATGACAAGTCATAGAGTGACCCTGTGCCCTGTTAACAGTTCTTCTACATATAAATAACTCCCCAATCCCCGCATCATGTCATCCCCATTTTTATTCTTTATAGACAACTACGACTACTTACTGTGTTGTTAATTTGCGTGTTGACTCGTGTGCTGATGTCAAGTGTGTAATATTATCCACGTTTTTTTCTTTTCTTTTTTCTCTTTCTTTTTCCTTGTGTTCCGAAGTGTGACTCAGATTAGGCGTTTTTTTCTTTCTCTAAATATAATCTCAATGTACGAGAGTGAGTGTGTGTGTGTGGGGTCCTTCGATTTTGCTCCGAAAGAAAAAAAAATAGCCAAAACGGTGAAAGCTGATTGGCTCATGAACAGAAATGAGTCTGCACATCGCAAGATGACGTCATCGTTTAAGATTTGGATGAGAATTGAAACTTCAGGGTGAGACTAGAAAAAGAGAGAGCTCGTGCGGCGGCCAAGTTCACACAGTAATAGATCAAAATATGGGTCAGCTGTGGGCCCCTTAGATTGAAAGACGAATCAGTAAAATTAACACATTTTCTTGGCCCCCACAGAAAATTAATTATTTTTAACCTAACGAATTAATTTGCTAATGTCAGCTTAGGAATAGGGGCTAATCAATTTGATAGACAATCATCAGTGTGGAGTTAATTGCAATGGACGTCATTCACAAATACACAGACAGTAATTTGTCTATAGAATTCCCTTATCAGTTAATTTTTACTTCGATACAATATAATAATTGTTTTGAAAATAGAGGCAGTTATCATTTGATCAAGCGGTAATCATGAAGTGGGTTCGTATCAACGTCGTTTGAGCTGTTATCACTGGTCTATATATAGTCGTCAAAGGTTGTACAGTGGGCTTGCAGTTGCAAACAGCAGGTCGTCTTCATTGATATCAGGTGCGATTCCACGTGTGTTTCTGTGGTGAATAATAAACATGCGTTTGGCCCGGATTTAACACGGTCTGCTCATGATGTCTTCTACGAGTGGTGATTACGCGATGTAATGCCAAGTCGAATCAAAAACGTCCTGTTCCAACGATTATTAATCAAACGAATATTTGGGCCACTCGGAATTTGGTCACTGACATTTTTGGTTGCTTATTTCTCAAGTGCGCTCATCTATATCGACGTAAACCACACACTAGTGAGCAGCACTAGTAACGGTTCGTTCGACGTTCAGTGTCTCACTTTGGTTTAGAGGGTTTAGATCAACAGCAAAGTGCACGCACCAATCTTTAAAATCGATTCGTTGAGTGGTTTTTGTGGAGCGAATATATTCGTGTCGATACTCCCGCCAACATCATTTTTGTAAAGTCCGGATGATAAGGAGGGGGATGTCGCCTTTGAACATCATGTAACGACGCCGTTTTTAGCGATTATTATCTTGCATGCACCTGGGCACCATTTCTTCGATCCAGTAAAAAATTACGGTACTCTCCAATAAAGGTATGTTTTGTTAAAATAATCGATCAAATCGTCTCAAGTGGCGGTGCTGAGTGGGACGTTTCATATCGGCACCACGGCACCGTTTCAAGTTCGGCCCTAGTAGCTTTCTCTAAATTGGACTTTTCAAGCAAACGGAGAGAGCAAAAATTGATGTAGAGGACACTAAATGTCTGCGTCGCGAGTGCGGGCGCCACCTGTAACGTAATTTTGACGTTCACCAAAAATCCTCCCCAAAAAATGAGCAATGCTACTCACGTAGTAAGAAAAAATGTGCTGAAAAAAATAATGTGTATACAAACACTGACTTTATAACAAAGAGAGAGGATTAGAAAAGAGATTATGAAGATTTGAAGCGATGCAGCGGTCAATCTCGTTGCGCGGTTTTAATGACCCGGTTTACCAAAGCAGAAGTGTCTACGAGACGCATCATGTACCGGGGCAGCACGGTGGTCAGCATGGTGGTGGCGGTGGTGGTGGGGGACGACAACAACAGCAGCAACATCACCATCCACAACAACAACACCACGCCCACCACCATCAACATCAAATTTATGGACACGTTCCGCGCCAAAGGAAACGAGCTATTCTATTTCACATTATCGACGACACAATCAAATTAAATTTGGCATTTTCACGCAGTGAAGCGGGACTATGGGCATAAAATTGAACATTTACTTGCAATTGCTGATTTGTGGGCTCAGTAGACGTGGTGGCGGTTCAAAAATGTAAAATCTCTAAATTATAAACTTATAAGATTAGTAGCCCGCTCTTGCTCTTGCACCCACCATTACTACCACCCTAACCAGAGTCAAATGTTTATTTTGAGATCGCGACCGCGATCCTAGCAAAAGCACTCTAGAAGCGTTTCCACGTTGAAGAGCGGGATGGGAAACAAGGGTTGTCCCAGACGACGTCACTTAATTATCATCTGTGAACGTTTGGCACTTTTGACATTACTGAATTAGCTTTGTTATCAGTAGTCACACTCAACAACAACAGCAGCAGCAGCAACATGCGCGGCAACCGCAAGAGGTAAAGCCTTATGCATTAATCAAGCCACACATGCTTATCTGTCGGGCGGGGTGCACTCACCTCCTGGATGTTTGGCGTAAACCCTTTCATTTCTTGTCCGATTACACACAACATGTGTGATCCAACTCAACTATTGGAGTTTAGAAACATACCGTACTTTAAATGGGTGTGGTTATTTTTAGCGTTTAAGTTTTAAGTTGTTTATTCTACGAGATTAATTGTACGTTGTAACGTAAATACTTATTAAGCGTATTTACGACAGTCGCCCCTTACAGCAACAACAACAACAACAACAAAGCCAAGCGCCGCAACAAATGATGGAACGATTGGGGCAATTGGAACAACAACATCGTCACACAATGGAGGCTCTTTTCCAAATGAAGGAAAATGTAAGTGACTGTTTTAATGCATACACGGAACAAGCCGGAGCGTGCTTGTGGTCGGCTTACAAACCAAAAGTACATTTTCTTACTCTCCCGTACATTTGGTTAAAAATCAATGCACATATAATCAAATATTTGAAAATGATTTGACCTGTAAAACGAACCGTCATCATATTTTCGTTCCAAATTTCATTGATCCAAAATATCGTTATGACCGCACAGAGTGGGATCAAAAGTGACGCCGGAACGCCCTAATGGCCGTTCTTTCACTTGGGCCAGTCTGAACTTCAACAAGGCAAAAATAGAACTGAAAGCAGAGGGAAGGAGGACCCCTGTTCAATATTGTTTCAATGAAAGTAACGGCCGCAGCCAAATTTCACGTTTAGGTCGTAAAGTCAAAAGATAATTTAACGTTGGCTCGTTTTAATCGACTAAGCTGATATGATACAGGGTTATTCAATGATTGTCGAACGAGCTTGACGACACCACGACGGGTATTGTCAATACCGGATACATGTTGTTTAACTCATCCTGTTTACACGAACATTGTTGACCTCTTAATCACCTGGGGTAATGGTGGTGGTGGTAGTGGGTGAGATGGTAACACCACTATGTTCAAATTAAGCACCCAGTGACCAAGTAGTCACTCTTTGTGACACCGTTATCTCAGTCAGAGTCGGCGTTCCCCCAAAAAGACCTTTAAAAGATTAAAGTCAAGACTTGCACAGGTGCGTGTTTTAGGCCTATGCCCGCAGTGCTTTTTGCGGTATGTAAATCGAATATTGGGCCCTGCCTAGTCAAATGGGCATGTCCAGCATGGCGACTTAGCCTAAACATCCGCATCATTACGCCGCGTTTGATTTTCCCTCCGTTTTCACCACCCAAACCCGTGCCGAATAAAATATCGTTTTAAATAGTCTTGTTAGAAATGTGCATTCTTGTCACCGGCCACGAATATTACATCAACAGTGACATCATGACTGGCTGACTCTAGCCAGTGTTGAATTTAACGCTGGAACTATTAGAATAGAAATGCTGGTCTGACAGTATAATCAGAGCAATGCGATCTAAAAAACGTTTTGCCCAAAAACGGAATTTCCGGGCGCCTGCCGTGGGTAATGGTAATTACGATATCCTCTTTTCGACCAAAGCGGCAGGCGGGAAGGCCTGCGTCTTAGCAGTGAACGAAATGTGTAAAACGACGTCGTTAAAATATTCAGCACGGGCGGTAATGAAACAAAGGCGTTGACCGCTCGTTGAAAATACTTTTATAAATTTCTCTTCGGCTTGGGCCGCTCTAAATTGGCTTGCATTTCACTGACATGGCGGTGTCGGGCGGAGTGTATGTGTGCTTCTTGCCAGTTGACACTAATCCGGTCTCATTCTAGATAAAGGGCGTCAACCAGTCGGCATCAGCAGATCCAAACCTAATCAATCAGCTGAACCATCGACTCAGACTGTTCGAAGAGTCAAACCAGGGCCAGATTGAAGATCTAAACGCTCAATTGCAGCAACTGGAGAAGCTTGTTGTCACAGAGGTAAAGAAAAGCCCGGCTGGAAACAACCAGGAAATCCTGACCAAGCTGAACACTTTTGAAAAGGTAAGGTTTTGCTTATTTCAGGCGATGGAAATAATCAACCTAATTGATGTGGCGTCTCGTGAACTTTTCGGTTCGGTCAATTTGAAACTGAATCCAGTCTCCTAACTCAATCATTCCCATTTCTCTATTTGTCATTTGGCCCAAGCATAAGCGACTTAATATTGATAGAGAACTCAAACTACGCAGAGAATCACGACTAATCCGCCGATTTTTGTCCCCCCTATTGCCACCTATATGTATGACGTCTAACCGTCTCCGCCAACGTCATATCGGTGGTGGTGCTTGTCACTATGAAAACAGTATTTTTTGGTGTGTGAAAGAGAAACCAAAAATTATAATGTCTTTCAATTAATGAACGGCGACCGTCTAAAGCTGCATAAAGAAAAACTCATTCTCACGGCTTTGTGGGCGTACGCCTTATCACGGTTCAGAAAAAAGAGAAATTATAGAGCGAGTTCTCATTTTTGTCATTTTGACGGTGGTGGTAGTGAAAATGCCCCTAGGGTCGAGTAGAATGGTGCCGAACGAAAATACGCAGCACCATTCTACACGTTTGGGCAACTAACATTCCGAAGCGGATTTACGATGAGTAACATGCTAGGCTCAATCCCTTCTGTGTAGGTCGAGTCTTGGACCAATAAACTGGGTGTTGATAAACTCAGCTTGTCATGTTAAAACTCTTATAAGTTACAGAGATGCAAATAAAATAAACACTTCAGATTCATGAGCGGTTGAAGATTGAATTAGATGAATTGAGACGTGAGATAGGCCGCAGTCAAGCACAATTGAACTACGTTAAACTTGAAGTCAAAATGCCAGACAGCGATCACTCAGATAATGATGACGAACTCGGCCCCACCACCGCCAAGGGTTATGTAACGTTGGCCGAGTTGCGAAAGTACATAATGATGGCGGCCGATGAGATGTCTACATCAATGAAAACGTAAGACCTAACGTAGGAACCTCAGCAGAGGTGTTGCGAAAATAGTTTAACATAATTATGGCGGCCTCGCCTCATGTCTAAACCAACTTATTTGAATTGAACATTGTTCAGATATCTCGATGATAACGTGGCGACGATGCAAGACCAGATTAGTTTGTTACAATCAGACCTCAAAAAAGAACATAACAAGGTCGAGTCATTACGTGAGGAATTACGCTCAGCTCAATTGAATCAGCCTGCATCTACTGCCGCCCCTGCTGCATCAACGCCGGAAATGGTCAAAAAACGTAGTTTCGATCAACTGGTCAAGGAGGTTGACCAATGTTTTGCCGAGCTAGGTCGACAGGTCCAACGCGAGGCCAAACATCGTCAAAGTATCGAGCAACAGATACAACAACTCGAGCTAGCAATGCCGGAATATGGTGGTGGCGGTGGCGGTGGCATTAGCCACAAAGCAGAAGCTGACATCGATAAACGACTATCAAAGTGCGAAGCGGCCGCTAATGAACTGAAGAAGGATGTGAAAAAAGAGAAGAAAAAACTTGAGAAACTCACCAGTCAACATGAAACTAGCCAGAAGAATCAAATCGATCAGAAAGTAATCGAGGAAACAATTCAAACTATTTTGGTTGATGTCGTCGACGAACTGACTGAGAATGAGGCGAGACAGTTTGAAGTGTTTGACAGGCGAATCAAGGAGATCGAGGAACATAACGAATTAGCCCATCAACAACACAAAGTCAGTGACAAGAAAACCAACACCGAGTTGAGACGTTTGGCTGCTATTGTCAACACAGGCAAAGCACCCGTCCCCGTGACAAGTGCAACACAAATCGAAGTGCCGAATCCATCTGCCAATGACGACTTACGCATTACAATCAACTCCATTCAAGAAAAGCTGAATATTGTTGAGGATCAGATTGACGAAAATGACGAGCGTCTGAACAAGAATGTGGCGTCAATGAAAAAGGAAATGGAAAAGTTCAGGGAGGACCATCAACGTGTTGAAAAACGCGAAAAGGAACTCGATAAAAGGGTTGACACTCTAGAAAAACAAGTGCCAACGGTTCCGGGACGAACAGTTTCGCATGGTAGTGCAAGTGTTGGCGCTGGTGGTGACACGAGCACAATCAGAGCTCAAATACGTGAGCTCGAAGACGCACAGATCAAGTTCAAACAGGAGCTAGAGAAGAAAATCGCCGACTTACCAAAAGCAACTGCGGTCGGCGGTGAGAGTACCATATCGCCCGCAATCGCCGCGTTAAATCAAAAGTTCATCGAAGTCGAAGTCGCCGTTGATGCCCTGCGGACCGAAGTTGACACTGATCGAAATAGGGCGGAGAATGTGAGACAGGACCACACGGCTAAGTTCAGATCAATCCGTGAAGAGCTAAAATCGCTCAAGGTCAAGCCGAAGAAGAAGGAAGCAGTCAAAGTTATTGTGAGTCAAGATGTCAATCCCGTTGACAATGATGATGACTCTCTGGAGCCAGTTGGACCGTTACTCGAGCCTACTAAGAAAATGAATGATCTTACCGCACGTCTGGTTAAACTGGAAAAGGAGAGTACAAAAGCACCGGCTCAAATTGGTCAAACCGAGTTGATGCGTGAGTTAGAAATGTTGTCCGAAGAGAATCAACGTCTTTGGCGCTCGATGACAAAATTCGAGGAGCAGCTGAAGGCCATCGCCCTTGCCTCGCATGACGATACGGCTGGTGACGGCGCCAAGCCCATTCCAAACCATCCGACTGCGCCCGGCGCCCTTGCCGCCGCCATTAATCAACTACAAACGCAAATCACGTCCGGCATGCCGAACGAGGACTTGGACGAGCGGCTGCGGCGCATTGAACGTGAGTTTGTCGACCGGACTGAACGGGGCACAGATCGCCTGTGGCGACATTTGTCGAATTTGGAGGAGCAAATGACACGACGCCACGGCGAGACTGACGATCGCCTCTCCGTGCTGGAGACGCGACCTGCGCCAAGTTCGGGCGATTCGGGACTTGAGTCAGAAACGCCACAATCGAATGAAGAGTCAAAAGCCCCCGAGATGCCCGCCGAGACAAAACCAAGTCCACCTGTCACTGTCAAAACGCCCCACTCGTCGCGGCCAGTTGAAGTATCGCGCATTTGGGGTGAGATTGGCGCGATAAAAGCCAAAATGTCTGAGTTGACGGGTCGCGAAATACTCGACATTAAAAAGTCGTTAAACACGGCGGCCCAACGCGCCGAGGTGAGACGCCTGTCGCTTGATATTGAGAACATGAAATTTCAATCGCTCAAACCGTTGGAAGAACGCTTGGATCGGCTCAATGATGAGATGAAAAAACGTAAAATGGAGCGCAAGCCATCAGTGCCATCAATTGAATTCCAAGGTCGCCCAGGTGACGGAGTCTCAGCCGATGAACTTGCGTCGTTTCAAAACAAACTCGACAAATTCCAGGTTGACTTTTGCCATGTAAAGACTAATTAACTTATTTTTTGTGTCTGTAGTCGTACTGGGCAGCGGAATCGGAACGTTTTGCTACTAAAGAACGAGCCGAAGAGCTCAGCGCTGAGCAGGATCAATTCAAGGGTCAGTTAGTTGATGCGGTTGACATGACGCGAACACAGCTCAAAGAAATGGAGAATGAGTATCAGTTTATCGAGGAGAATCTGGAGAAAAAGTTGGAGAATGAGACACAACTGACAAAGAAATATGTTGACACTAGAATCGACGCATTTCAGAAACACGGCATATCAGGTACTCGCCATCTCTCGGCTTGGCTAATTATAGACCCCAACCAAACGCGATAACGATTTCTTTAAAGCAAACGCACTCGAGGATATTGCCAATTTGCAGCACTCACTGGCCCTGGTCCACTCGCAGCTCGAGCTAATGAAAGACACCGACGTATCAGTCACCGAATCAGCGTGCACGTCAAAGGCGGAGACCTCTGTGGCGACTGAAACGGCGACGGAAACAGAGACTGAGACAACCATCACGGAATCACGAACGTTGCCACCACCACCTCAGCCAACAATTGGAATGACGGAAATAATTACAGAAAAGGTCGACAGTCAACTCAGACTACGCGTTGATAGTAATCAGTCGAAAATAGAAGAATATGAGCTAATGACAAAGGTAAACCTAAGTTCAAGTGGACAATCGTATTAACACTTATTTAGCTGATGAAAGATCGCCTCGGACGTTTAGAAGACGAGATATCCATTGCACGTAAAGAAGAACAACAAGACTATGAGCAACTTAAACGTCAAATGTACAATCTTCGCGACGATGTCACCAAGCAAAAGCCGTCATTTGTCTTGAAGGAAACGCCTGAAGACGTGCCAACTGATGTGACGGCCTTAGAAGAACGATTAGCAAAGATAGAAAAAGAGCGTGAAGTGTTGGAAAAACAAATTCTATCATTAATCATGAAAATTGATCAAAAAGTGGACCAAATAGAAGGCATGGTTTGTTATGGTAACACGTGTGGTTGATAATTTTAACCACGGTTTAGACAACATTTTGGCTTAACCATATTCAAACCATTATTACAGCCAAAAGCAATCGAAATGCAAAAGACCGTATTGAACTTGAGGAAGTGGTGAAAAATTTAACTGATAGGGTGTCTGAAGCAGCGCATGGTGTTCAGAGCATTTCAATGACCTCAATACCGAATGACTTTTTCGATGAAGAACGTGATAAAGGAACGGCTCTCACTTTCTACATTACTGCAAATTAGATTTAAGTCTTTGAGAGCCCTTTTAAAGTGTTCCAAATGGAAATCTTGCAGGATTCTTTGGCTGAACGCATCGATAAACTAATCAAAAAGTCCAGCGTGGTTGATTCGCGTTTGGACATTATTGAAGAGGAGCTGGAGGAGCAAACCAAGATATCTATAAATGGTACAGAGTCAAATTAAGCTACTTTCGCCCACGACTTGTTTTTTACTTTAACCAGATTTGTTATGGTTTTACAGATAAGAAATGCGTGGTTTAATTAATCCACTCGTACTCGAGTTATCAACACTCTACGATTAAACGGAAAGTAAACACTGATTTAATTATTGTAAAATTTAGGTATAACGCCCGAGAAAGCCAAGTCCATCTCGCAAGAAGAAAATCGAAAACTAAAAGACCATCTCGAGTCCGTCGTCCGCGAGTTGAATGACAAGATGGGTCAACTCGACAATGATTCAAAAGAAGTCAAGCAGTCAATCACTGATTTGAAACAAGCTGAACTGGCCAAGCCAGCTGAGGTGGCTGATGTTAAGCCTAAACCGAATGAGCGTGTGCTGTTGAAGTCCTTGAATAGTCAAAGTAATATTGAGCTGGATGAAAATGTTCAAAGTCGGCTGAAGCAGATTACGGGCGAAATGAAGGAGCAACATCATGTCAGCATTGAAAATGAGGAGCAAATTCAGCTGATCAATAAGCGTTTGTCTACGCTGGAAGGTGGCAGTGCCGGCGTTCTCGGTTTCCTGGAGCGCGTTGATGAGGTACTGATCAATTAGTTAATAATCAAAAACTGTAAAACTACCAAAAATTAGGTTGACAAAAATATTCGAAAAGAGCTGAAAGACCGTATTGGTGCCATTGAAAAATCAACTGAAAAACTATCGAAAGAACATAGAAAAACGGACAAAGCAACGGACGAGTTACGCTCGAAAGTCAAAAATATTAAACACGAATTGGAACGAAAAATTACGGACGCCGAGGACGAAATTCTAGCCGAGCTCGAAAAGGTTAAACTACTGGCTGAGACGGCAAACACACAGACAGAAATGCAAGGCTCAATGGAGATGCCGCAACTCAAGCCGGAGGCAAATACACAACCTCAATTTTCGTCATCGCCCCAGGATGCCTTCAAAATTCGAAACCAAATTCAGGACATGTGGAAAACACTTCGACTTGACATTGCTCATAGGACTGGTTTATCATATGATCTTTACTGATGAAACATAATATTCTTTGTTTTTATTTTCATGAATCGTTTATTAGAGTATTTATTTTGTACATTAATTTTATCACCGTATTTATTGCCGGTAAACAATTATAAAAACCGAACGAACAGAACAGCGTCACTCGAGCGGCAATCGAAAACAGAACTACTAAATATTCGCGAGCAGTTACGTGCCGAGAAGAAACGCGTGACAGCTGAGTTGAACGATGTCGATGAAAAAGTGAACAAGGTTGATCGCGAGCAGTCACAGTTCTTACAGGACTTG
>SCLD01093677.1:0-12278 GCA_004367895.1 Oikopleura longicauda | reverse complement strand
CTTTTTTCTCTCTCGTTTTTGACGGAATAAACAAGAAAGTGAAGCAGATTTCACTGGGGGTGACAGGGCACCGAATCGGGGTGTCGAATACTACCTCCACTCAGTGAGGAAGACACTCATTCATTACAGTTTGATTTTATAATAAAATTCACTATTATAGTGGACCACTATTCTGAGAACACTAAATGTTCTAGATAGTCTACACCATCAACACCAAAAATCACTAACAACAAAAATTAGTTTGATTCTTAGGAACCATGCTTTCCTTTACGCTGATCGGGCTTGCCCTTGGCGCCACCATTGATGGATCAGCTACCCTTGGTACTTACGTTGGTAAGTTTTAACTAGTAAACAGTTTTAATACGTAGTTTACTTTCATGTTTAGTACTGATTAAGACGAAAACTTGTTGTATTCAGAACCACACTCCACGGGCAATGCAACGAAACGGAAAATAGTCCATGGCCAGGGAGATTATTGCATGTGGCTCCCAAAGCATGCGGATTCGTCACAGGAAGTGTGGTGCTGTACTGACAATTACGATGAGTATGATGACTGGTCATACTACAGCCAAGACGAGTGTCCATATGAAGAACAATGGTGGGGTTCGATGATCGTTTTCCTTTTTGGTTTTGGTATTCCCATTATCATCTTTTGTGTAATTGCCTGTTGCTGCTGGCACGGTGGTTGTGCCAAGACGTTGTGTCGCATGGAAAAGGACCAATCGCAAAACGTGAGTGAAAATCAGATTAAAACTTGAGGTCGCTAATACTATAACAAAGGTGACTGGTCAAGTAAACGAAGTCTTCGATTTTTATCCGAATGGTTACTTCAAGTGGGCATGTTTCGGTTGTTTCTGCGAACCCTTTGCCGCGTATCAACTGGCGAAAAAGCTCAAGATGAATGCACCGCTCTACGCGGTGATTGGGTTTTTGTGTTGGATGGGGGTGTTGCTGAATAGATTTCATTTAATGTTTCATCCTGACGTCGAGGCTATTTTGTTTCAAGTTGGTGAGTGAATGATGCTCTTCTTCGGTATCTGGATGCTCAATCTAATGTATCGTCTCCGTCGAACGTTTATCCGTAATGCTGGGAAATGGGAAGACGAATCTTCATCATGCTGCTACATCACCATTGGGAAACCCTTTGCTTACGGTCAAATGGGAAGCCACGCGGAGAAGGCGCATTGGGTTTAATCGCTAACCGCCCAGAGAAATGTTTATATCTGTTGTATATCATACAGAATATGTACCCTTTCTTATAATAAATTTTCACACTACATTTTGGTTAAACGTTATGATTCGTTTTTTTATTTGGCGATTTCATTTCTTTGTTGAATCAAACTTAGGCATAACATATAACATAACGAGTAGAGTGTTGAAGCGCACATTGTGCCAGTTAAGCTGTGTTTGCCTGGACGCCCTCAATGACATGCCAGTCGTAACGCACGTTCAGCAATTTTGTAGTGTAAATGAGGTTATGCCGGTCCATTGAACTCTCAGATCTGTAATAAAACGGAAAAAAACTTCTTATGGTACTTAAGAACTAAAGAGGGTATACCGGTTGATTGCTTTGTTGTTGAGCTTGGTACTATTTACGACACCATTTTGTGATTCTAGGTCAGACTACAAGACAATATTGTGACAGCAATTTTGAATCATTGTCATGTGGACCACGAACAAACCATGGGCAAGTTTAAGAGATTTGTATAGTACAGTAGGATGCTTAAAATTTTAGGGTGCCTTTTTTCGTGTTTTCAAAAAAGGATCAATTTTCGGTTTGGCCGTTTTCGTTTTTTTGAAAATTGGGTCAATTATTGAGGTGTCAATTTTTGGCATCCTACTGTACTTGATAATAGAACAGTATAATATCTTGCAAAAGAAGTGGCAGTCGTTTCATTGAGAATCTGGACAAACGTGTGTTGAACATAGGGAAATCTAGAACATTTAGCGAAACCGTCTGCCACTTCATTTGCAAGACACTGTACAAGAGTTGCCCATTTTAAAGACAGTCATCTTCACCTGTGTCTTGGCTGGACTGATAAATGGACCACAATGGTATTTTTATGTCACCAATAGGGAGATAACGATGGCTTACTACGAAACAGATTCAAATGGTGTAACTTGGACAGTGTCAGTCAATAATGTCGCATGTTTTATTGCGATAGTTCCTCAAGTAGTTTTCATGGACACGTTCAAACTCCGCAAAACGATGCTACTTTCCGTTGGAACCATGGGTAAAGTAATACATTCAGTACAGTGCCTGGTCCAAATAACGAAGTGATTGTTGCGCTCAAATTTGGAAAAGACTTTGATATTTTGACCAACTTGTTATATCAAAAAGTACCGAGTTTGGGTAAACGTATTGGGCTGGAAACTATGCCCATGTTTTCATTTTTCGAAAAAACTTCGTTAAATCGACTTCGTCATTTGTACCAACAAGGTTATTTGGACCGATCACCGTAATTAACAAAAACACTGACTAATTGTAACATATTTATGTTTTAGCAACAGGTTGCCTAATCAAAGCTGTCGCAGGCCGAAACTTTTACGTTATGCTGATAGGTTTGAAATTGAGTTCTTTTTATCATTTGATAGCATTGCAACAGGCCAAGCAATATCAATGATGACGTACAATGTCTTCGCCAATGTATCCGGCCGACTAGCCGCTGCATTACTCCAACCAGATCAAGTGTCTCTGGCAACTGGCGTTTGTGGATTGGGCTTGCGAGTAGGCGGTGGACTTGGTTTTCTCCTCCCATCATTTTTATTTGTTGGCTTATCACCCGTTAGTGATATCGATGAGATTGGCAGACGGCTTCGTTACTGGGATTGTTCTTTACTTGTTTCAAGCGTCATTTGTTTTCTACTCTTCTTTGTCTTCTACAAAACTGACAACGAGAACGGTTCTGCTGCCAAACGTCGACGCTGCTCATCGGCGCAGGTGTTGACAACGGAACAGCTTGATATCATTGATCGTGGTATCGCAGTGGAGTTATTTATGGTTGATTTACGTTTATTGGTACGTTCTCTGTTTGGTATGCTCACGCGAAAGCCTGTGTTATTGCTGTTATGTGGCAACTCAATACTCGCTATGATGATTCAAACATTTCCCGCTTTTTATGGCCAGATGATGGCGCAGTATCTTGACGATGATGAGAAAACAACGAAAATGATAGGCATCACGGGCACGGTTTATTTGATGCTGGGTGGAATTGGGGGCGTCTTTTTTGGATTTGTCGTCGATCGAACAAAACAATACAAAATGGTCAGTATCATGCTGATTGGCGTATTCGTTGTTCTACTGACACTTTTTACAGCCTTTTTGCACTTTGGAAGTATCATTGTGGACATTACACTGGTAACTCTGGCCGGTTTTTTCCTAGTCCCATTGTGGACAGTCGGTCAGAATATGGGCGGTGAATTGATCTATCCGGAAGCTGAGTCGCTTTATGCCTTACTTCTCAATACAATCGCGTCACTTGGATCCTTTGGCTTCATTTCGTCTGTTCAATTAGTAATTGATGTCAAAACATCGATTTTCAGCGGCGCTCAACTCGCCGGAATCACTTTCGCATTTGTGACGTGTCTGGCACTTCCGTTTTACGCATTTGTCAACGTGGCTTTACGCCGTTCGTCGACTATTGTTCCGTCTTAAACTGATTCTTCAAGGGCTGAGGTCAAAACTCATACAGTAGTGACGTCCTTAAAAGAAGATCAGCATGGTCAAGTACCTAAAATAAACTGCTACCGTCGTTGAATTGACGCTAGGCTTTAACAATTGCTATAGTGTAAATTGTCTGTAATGACGACCATCCTATGGGAAATATACTCCTACTGAAGTGTCATAGTTTGACAACTTATGCCGTTCTGTGTTAGTGTAAGTTCCCTTATCAGCGGAACAACTAAAGGAGCTAGACATGTACTTGACAATAGCTTCATCATTTTAAAAATGCCTCATATAATATGCATAATACAGTAAGTGATTCAATATCTAAGCCAAACACTTTACGACGTCGCATGTCCTATACCGTTTTCGCCTTGCTTACTGCACTTTGGCGTTTATATGGGACAGCTTGTTCTTAGCAAATAAGGTAATAGTCAGCGCATTTTAAATACACATAGCGTAAAGCAGGACACTTAGTGAGCGCTTTGTTAGAAGGCATAATTATGGCGGACAATACAGAGCTAAAGGCAGTATCAATCAAACTGGAGACGAGTACTCAAACGACTGATACGGCTCCAGTGAGTACGGCAAGGCGACTAATCAAAATTGGATTGATCATCACATTTGTCTTATGTTTCATTGGCACCGTCGTCGGCATTCCTCTTGCCGCGACACTCGGCAAGTGCAAAGAGAAGCCACCCGAGATCGAAGGAAGGCCACCTGAAGGTTGGCTCAGCTGGACAGAGTGGACTGAGTGCAGTAGCACATGTGGCATTGGGAAGATTGTACGCTCTCGAAAATGTGTTTCGCACACACCTGGTAGTGAAATAACCGTGTGTGAAGGATATATGGGTTCGGATGAGTTGGAGGTGCATGACTGTACACGGAATGTGTGTGTTAGTGGGGACAAAATGGCGATGGAGGTGACGGACAGAGCTACTGAAGCCGGTGTCGAGGACTATCTTTTCTTGAGTCGTTATGCACAAGCAGTCACGTTGAATGGCGAACAAATCAATCCCGGCGGTTCCAACAGTATTGGTTATGGTACCTGGCGTTTGATAAGTAATCAGTTCAACGAAATTTTGCCAAGGTCAGCCATAGAACGTGTTGATTCGATCACTAATAATTTGATCTCCAATGCCAACGTAAGTCTGTCAGTGAATAATCAGTGTTTTTCGCATATTTGTAGTTTGTGTGTGAATTGGAGCTGGAAAAATTAACGCTTGTCGAGGCACAAGAACTTGCCGACACAAACCCATGCTTCTCGTTAGTTGCCCTGACGACGCTGCTTGTAGTGCGAAACCACTATCCCCTGCCACTTGACTTTGGCGAGCAAGAGGCAATTCTGAATCAAATAACTGATCAAATTCAAATGAAATGGCAAAAAGTACTGGATAAAGAGCTTGAGACGCTTCAAAAAGATTGTCTCCAATCCGACATTGACTTTGACTTTGTCATTGACTCGTCAGGTTCAGTTGGCGCTTTTAACTGGGCCACTACAATGCGAATGATCGGGCAAAATTGGATCAAGGAGTTGTTAGTGCCAAACGGCTCAAAAACATGCGGTAATCATGTCGCTGGTCGCTGGTTTTCGTCCAATACACTTCGTTTCCACGATTTCGAGCCACCTGGACCTGGCGTTTACGCACCCAAGACGTACGCGGACTATGTTGGTGACATTTTTATTGGCTACCCTTACTACAGTGGTGGTACCGAGACGGGAAAAGCGTTAAAACAAACCCGCATTCTTGACATGCCACTGGCGCGAAATGGGCTAAAATATACGATGGTGTTTACTGATGGCGTGTCGAGCAACTATGCTGAAACAGTCAAAGAGTCAAAACTCTTACATAGTGTTGCAAATCGAACGTACGCCATGGGCATTGGATCAGATATCAACAAAAACGAACTGTTTCAAATTGCGTCCGATCCGCGTTATGTTGGCAACATGACCAGGTTTAGTGATTTGAAGGCGTTTGTTCGAATATTCGTGAAAGAACAAAAGGGATGCGCAACAACAAACAAACAGGCGTATCGTGCCGTCAATCTTAACACAACGGTGCATCATGGCATGTCGTGGCAAACAGCGAAGCAGCTGGGCAATTTAGTCAGTCCACAGTGTGCCGAGTCAAGTGTTTGTCCATTTGAAGTGGAGTCAAATCGACAGAAAACCTGTGTAACATGCTCGGCCGAAATTGGTAGTTAATCAATTAGTCCCCCAATACATAAGCGTCTTTTAGCCGAGTTGCACAAACCACTACTTAATCAAATCTGGAAAAACGTCACCGTGGCCGCTTCAACGCTATGTTTCCCGCCTGAAATCGTCCTAGCACTGGTGTCACGACTGTCAATTGAAAATGGCAATTTCGTCCAATCACCCACCAACGACGGGTGGCGACCATGCACATTGGACAGTGCGAAGTGGTCGGGCGAAGACTGTTATGGGTTAATGCACATTCCGCGATCGCACGGGGCTGATGGTTCACTTGGCGTTGATTCAGTTGAGCATTTCATCAATGGGCTACAGTATTTGCTTGAACTGACAAATAACGTTGCAACGACATTCGACACTTATACAGTTGATGAGCAAACGCGCGGTGGCATAGCGGCGTACGATGCAGGTTTATCTGCAGCTGCAGACAAACGTGAATAATCACAAGCTAACCTGTTTTTAAACTTTAAATTTAGACTTTCTCGATGTTCAGACAACGAATGGCGATTTCTCAGCTGATGTTTTGGCGCGGGCAAAGCACATTGCTTATTATGATCTGGATGGACCTGACTACGAGTTCACCACTCCAAGGTCGAGTCACAAAGAGACAACAACAGTGCACATATGATATTTGATCCTGTCTTAAAACGTATACAGGGATATGCTATATAATTCCACCCTATATAATTCCCCGAAAAGTATAAAAAGCTAAATAATTCCACTTTTCGTTTTCGCCGACAATAATTCCACGTTTGCTAAATAATTCCATGATATATTGGCAAATGCCTTAGCTAAATAATTCCACCCCATATTTATGTAGTGTTAACGCGTTTTCTACCGCCCAGCTAAATAATTCCACTAAAGGGATAAAAGCTAAATAATTCCACAAATAATTTTCGCTCGTATGGTGGAATTATATAGCATACCCCTGTATATTATGCAGCATGATCCGACACTTACAAATTATATAGATTAATAAACAACCGAACAAAAAATTTGTCGAAAAGTTTTATTATTTCAAGAAGGGTCTAAACTGTTCGAAATGGATTTTCAACTTATACTACTAAGTACTAATCACCCGCGTTTTTTGCGTTGTCTTTGAAAAAAGTGGACCAGTGCCACTAGTGCAAGGTTTCAACTTTTGGCAAATTATGGAGTTAGTTTGAAGAAGTGCACGGCACTGAAGTATGAAATGGACTGAATAAGGCAACTAAAAATAAGAAAATAAATTCACGGGGAGCGACACGTCTTTTAGTCTGTCAGACTTCGTTGTCGATATTGTCAATGTTCGAGAACACTGGTGTCAATTGTATTCTCCAGTTGACGGCGAATCATCATTTTCGGCAACAATGAAGCTTATGAAGTATCTATTAAGGTGAGTGATAAATTAACACGGCGAATCAATGACACCGACGACAGGTTATCCTTATTCTGCGTCCCTATTCTCAGAGGTGGTAAATCCAAATGGGGATCAAAAAGTGGGAAGAATGATTGCTACCGGACAACATTGCCCGTGTGCGATCCCGACGATATTATGCCCTCTAAGCCGTGCATCGAAGAAGATGACCAAACGGAGCTGAAGAAACCACGCGGACCAATCACTCACACCGAGCTTGTTCGCTTTCTCAACAAAAAAGTCACTTATAATGCGGTTAGTTTTCTTTCGAAATTAGCTGTATAATCATCACCTTTATCGAGTAGCTAGCGCGACACAAAACTGGCGAAGGGCGCGTATGCTGTGATCAGAAGAACATTTGGAAGAACTTGAAGATCATTTCAAAAACGGAATTTTACAAAGAAGCAGAAGACTTGCATGATTTGTGCGAGGAGTTAATGACGAACAATCAGGAAAATGAGCTGACCAAGTATAGTAAACTTAAGAAGAAGGAGTTTATGCCACTGTGCGTATGGCTGAATTTGAGAGCTGACAACAAAGAGGTTTTTTTATTCTTTGACTCAGTATCTAAACAACTATGTTATAAAAGCTAGCCGGGAATACATTACTGGCGGAGGGGACTGGGATGGTTTGCCCGACTTACTTGGGCAATATAAACCCGGGAAAGTATCGTCTCGGCGAAGAGGCAAAAGCGCCTATTTGTTTCTACTTACTGTTCAAGGATCCTGCCTTCTACATCAATTCGGAACATGAAAAGTTATGCGGTAAACGTTTTCGCGTCATGGCACACTATTTGATAGTGCAAGGCACGAGTAAGCTAGCGAAGAAATACGGTAAGTGTTAAATAATGAACAAGTACGTACTCTAAAAAATTAAGGCCGCCGCGGCAGCGAGGACACTAAAAAGTGCTTGTGGACGAAAGTGTCACAGTGCACCGAGCCCTATCCTGAAACACCGTGTCATCGTGATCCAGAAACATGGCCGAAGAAGTACCGAAGCAGAGTCAAGCAACGCAAGACCTATGCAATCAATTTTCTCAATGAGAAAGTGTCGTACGTCGAACGGGTATGTTCCAAGAGCTTTGATTTTCGCGTGCCACTTTCTGTTTCAGAACAACAATCATCAAGGCTGTTGTAAACGACGCAAGTACTACTCAAT
This sequence comes from Oikopleura longicauda, assembly GCA_004367895.1. Taxonomy (NCBI): domain Eukaryota; kingdom Metazoa; phylum Chordata; class Appendicularia; order Copelata; family Oikopleuridae; genus Oikopleura; species Oikopleura longicauda. The sequence goes on along the minus strand of SCLD01093677.1, from coordinate 3,848 downwards.
CTTGAAGCGCATCCATGGCGCAATCAAGCAAAGTCCACACGCTGAATCATGCCTGGCATTGGTTGAGGCGCATCAAGCGACAAAGAGAAAGATTAAAAAGTTTGACATGAAAAGGTTCACTTCATTTTGCGTCTTGGCAAAGCAAATGGCCGAGAGCAAACAGGTACGTTAAAAAAGTCGGAATTTTAAATCAACTCTCCAAGAACGTCCGAGAAGGACTACTCCGTGTGAAGAAAAACAATCGATTATGCGTGTTACGGGCGGCTGACGATTCGCGGTACGATGTCAAGGATGATAAGGCAGTTTACTGCGATTTTGTAAAGATGCGTTATAAGAAAAGTTACAAGAAAAAGTTTGAATCACTGTGTGAAGCTGAATAATGTTTCACGCTGATACATTTTAAAATGCCTTTTACAACTAAACAATACTCGTTCATTCAAAATCATTCACAATTTTATTCAATAAAATAAATCTTATTTATTCATTATTACTAAAGTGGTTATTCGTTTACTCGTACTTCAAATAAAACGACTTCCTTAAATTGTCAGAAGTGTATGGCTTTTGGCCAAAAACTAATATAAGGGCATAATTTGGTCACAATTTGATTCAGGGTAGCTGTGGGTCCACTTCAATTGCAATTGACAACACAGAGATGTTGATACTTTCTACTAGTACAAAAATAATGGATTGCGCAAGACAGCGGCAAATGAGCAACTTTTATTTATACGAAATGGTATAAATTAAAAGTATAGTGTCATTTTATGAGTTTATACGAGTTTAATACAAGATCAGGCCATCATGTTGGATAACAACTATTTTATATTCTGAAGCATTATTCATTACAGAGGAAGCAAATAAAACAGAAGTGTGTATTATATGTGTCTCAATGTTACAGACCTGTTGCCTGTTTTTAATACATTCAAATGACCATGGAAAAAAATTGAAGGAGTAAGTTGAGAGACTGTTGCTAATTTCACGGTTCTAACTACTATTCGTACTACTCACGATCATGGCATTTTGTCTGCGTCCCACGTTAGCCTTACAAAAATGTAGATCTGCTGATGTGACCCTCAGAAATGTGTTGATTCTGTCCAAATCTCTCAATGGAGCGTGAAGCATGCTCTGCTCTACAGAGTGGCCTTTTCAGCTCAATGTCAACACCGTAAAACCGATGAGTTAGTTTATCGAAATCGGGCACTATACTCTGACGGTAGGGGATTTGTGTGTGGGCCAAATGTGCATTTTTGGCTTTGTTTTCGCACAATAAATCTGTTTCAGAGTTTCAAGAGTCAAGAAAGAGAAGAAAAAATAATGTCTGTCTTTATAGCTTCCTACTATGGCTGTATCCCCTCTTGAGAAAACAATATTTTTTTTATAAAACATAAGAGACTGTTGAAAAAAATGTTCTAGATTGTTGAAAACAGAGTGACACTTCAAGCAGCCGACTGATCTACAGTTAAGCTCAGAGAAATGTGATGCAGCTTATGGAAATGGTGCGATGGTATTAGACGATTTACGAGAATACCTGTTCAATAGGCCCTTTGCGGTGACTATTATCTTATCAATATGTGAGTTTATATTTTTAAAAAGTAAATTTTTATAACTAAAAAAACAAAGGTAACTTTTGGTGCGGCCTGGCCACCAATGGACTCTACAATGTTGCGCTTGAATTCATCATTCGCCAGTTCAAAGTCTCTGCCTCATTTATGTCAAGCGTGCCCGCATCGTATGGCTCAATGCAAGTGCTATTTATACTGCCGTTTACGTATCGTTTTGGCCGGAAGAATAAGCCATTGATGATGGCGTTTTGTTTCACCATGTTCGCGCTTGGCTGCGTTATCTTCACCTTTCCGCACATGTTCACGGATGCCTACGTGCCAATGGACGAAGGGGAGTGCGATGCAAAGTGCGAGTCGAACATTCAAAATTGTTGGTTGTTCAATTATTTAACTTCTTTGAAAAAAACATTAATTAAGTGCGTTACTTGTTCAATGTCGGATATGGGTTAATGGGCGTCGGTTCAATGCCCCAATTCACCTTTGCCATCTCGTACATATGGGAGAACAACAAGTACAGTGATATTAATACAAACTATCACTATGCACTCGTTCACGGGTGCACGGCCTTGGGCCCGGCGGCCGGCATGGTCCTTGCCGGGCAGATGACGACGATTTGGGTGGATGAGTTGGACAAGGGGCTGGAGGCGCCCGGTGAAATTAACCCGAACTCGAAACTCTGGGTCGGGTGCTGGTGGCTGCCGTTTTTGATCGTTGCCGGTGTTATCTTCTTACTTGCCTGCGTAATGGCATTAATCGTCCCGGAATATTTAATCACTTATTATCCACCTGAAGCGGTCAAGGAGAGCAACCGCGACGATTCGAATATGTCGATTGTCAAGCATCATAATCAAGTGACGCCATGCCATGAGAACGCCTCGTGGCGGACCGACTCAACAGCCGTCTCGCTCGGCTCCGACTCGACAACGTCGCGGCGTGCACGGTCAACGCGCGAGTCAATGGCCGAGTTCAACCAGCCGGTGACGGGCGAGGGTTACGACTGGTCCGATTTGTTGCCGTCGTACAAGAAGATCCTCTCCAACGTTGCCTATGTGGCGATGACGGGCGTTTTGACGTCCAACTTGGGATTCGTGTCCGTGATTTCTATTTATGGCATTCAGTACTTGTCAGAGGTGTACAACATGTCAATTCCAGCCGCTTCGTTCACCTTTAGGTGAGAACAAATAGACTGTTTGAAATAGTTGACTTAAGTCCAGGAAGTCTAATTCTTCTGACCTAATGAAAACTGTCACTTGTTAATTGTCACTGGGTTAACTCGTCAATTTTAAGTGCCTGTCTCGCATTTGGCATAATGTCGTTACCAATATCCGGTTATTTCATTCGTAATGTCGATGGGGACTCGAAGAAAGGCATCAAAAAGTGTCTAAAAATCATGCGCATGTGCAATCTAGGCTGTATCCTCTGCTTGATCGTCCTGTTCTCACCCTGCGAGAGTGAGAAGTTCCTCTATGCCGGCGGCAACATCGCCTACAACGAGACGGGCATGGAGGCCTCGTGGATCATGTCTGACACGTCGCACCCGTCTTTCAACGATGACGACATGTACGGAAAGTGCAGTGAGGATTTAGATCGCTCATGTGAGTGCGGCACGCAAGATTACATTCCAATCTGTGGTGAAATGGAGAATGGTCAACGGGTCACCTTCTTCAGCCCGTGTCACTTGGGCTGTTCGATTCTACAAAAAGAGGATATCAATGCCACTGCGCGAACAGTACGTGAGCAATATTCATTAACCGAATGCAACTGCATAGGTAAACTTTTTTCACTTATAGATTTAATTTAATCTAATAATTAAAAGATATCAAAAAAGCGGAACTGGGCGCGTGTGCAGAGTACGCATGCGACTGGCGCATTTATTTGATCGTTCCATGTCTTGGCTTGGCCTGTTTCCTCACCTTTTTCGAGGTCGTCCCGGGCACCACAGCATGCCAGGCCCTTGTGTCGGACCACTTGCGAACGGCGGGCTTGGGGCTTCAGGCGCTTATCTTTCGTTGCTTTGGCAGCATACCCATTCCACTGGTAAGTCCATGTCGAGACACTTTAACGTCGAGTTAAACTCCGATCCAAGATCACGGCGAAATTGATTGACTCAAAGTGTCTGTGGTGGGACTCACTGTGCAATAATGATCGCGGTGCCTGTCGCGCTTTCGATAAGATTGGCATGCGAATAAGGTTTGATTTCATTTAGAGCACTGAGCTCTGATCCTAAGTAATACCAAGCTTCGTCACCGTAATCCTCTCGCTGAAAGCGCTGTGTGTTGTCTTCTACAC
>SCLD01093666.1:0-34716 GCA_004367895.1 Oikopleura longicauda | reverse complement strand
TTTTTTTTGACGATGTATTACACCACTGTGATCTAAAATAAAGCTTATGAGCTGCTGATTACCACGCCGAAGAAAAAATTTTAATGGCGTTCGAATTGTCACGTGATAAGCTTCATTTTGGATCACAATGACACACCCTAGCTCGAACTTGAAAATTTAAGCATGGGGTCTCTTTTAAGGGGAGTCGTTCTAGAAAACATATTCTAAATTCAATTTTGAACTAGCTTGAATCCGGACGTTAAGAAACCATTTTGACTTCATTAACTCTAAAGAATTCAGTGGTGATATCGCTTTTCACATAAAATGATCATGTGTTGTAAAAATTACGTAATATATCTTCAAAAAGGGTGTGAAATGGCTTAAAAACGCCCTAGACCCAAATTTGGACCACGCTGGAATCCTGCAGAATAATGAAATGACGTGATATTATCACAGCATTCTTATCACAGTAGTCACTACCTAGTTGTATCAAGTTAGAAAAAAAAATTAATCTTATTTTACCAAAATTTGAATTTTTATGAGTTCAACAGTTTTTCAAAAATCGCAATAAGCTTTTAATCCTTAGATGTCACCATTGGAATCATTTCATGGAGTGAGGAATCGAGTTTGTTAAAACTTAGGGGGAACCCTAACCCCATTTGCCAACGGTTGGGGAAATCCTGGAAAATATCATTTCATTATTAAATGGGCACAATTGATAATATAATTTTCAGAAAAACTTGAAATGTTCAATGAGACTCAGATTGGATGTACAGCTGATTGTCATGTTGGATGTCCCGAGGGAACTTATCGCTTGCCGGGAATGGTCGAATGCAAAGCAAGACTAAACTGTGATCAAATACGAAATCTTACAAAAGGACGAAACCTCATTGGTGGCGGAGGCGTCAAAAGGGTAAATATTTGGACCAGCATTGTAAAGAATGGGCTATATTTATAGTTTCAGATGGGTCATGGTTAATAGCTAGAATAGATTTCATTTGATGATAACCTCTATAACTAAATAAAATATCATATTCTGCTCACAAAGAGAAGAATGACTCTCGTCGAATATTCACAATAGAGGGCGCCATTCAGAGCGCCTTTATATCTTTTTTAGTTATACGGGATATGTATGATATTTTTGCGATTTCAATTTGATCATGGGACTGAAATTTCACTCTCAAACACATTAACTCTTTTAGATATATACTGCTGATCTCCAAGGCAGCTCTGTGGTCATTGCAAGAGTCAAAAGATTTAAATTCAATCAGGTTAATATAATTTTAAAATACTTACAAAAGCTTAATTTCTTATCGATTTGATATTTCTTTTAAAATATTGAGCAAAGATACGATATAAAGAACATCATTAAACAAAAAATGTTGACAAACAATGATTCTAGTGAACCATGTGATCTATCACGCCTGTGCAACATTCATTATTGATAAAGGGTACTAAAAAATTTCGGTAATACCCAGTTCGGTAATAGAAACTTTCGGTCCTAGTAGTATTCGGGGATGGGAAGGTTCAGTACTATTACCAACGGTGACAGTACCATTTTTTTAAGGTATCATTGTTACTTTATTTTATCTTCTTCAAATTGGCCTTCTAATAAAAAACACTGAGTCCAGAGTACTTTGATAGCTTGCCACCACTTGACAAAATCGAAACCGAACAAACTGATCCACTCATTTGTAAAAATTTTACATACATTTTTGGATGAAATAATTTGTTTGGTCTCAGATTAAGTAGAACTTCCTAACCATGAATTTAACGGTTTACTAGCTATCTGGGATAGAACTATGGGATTGTGTTCGTGTTCTCAGTTCAGCAGTGCATAAAATTCATTATTTTTTTATTATAAAAATATCATTATTAATTTTTTCATAGATATCTGGAGTGTACTTATAGTCTTCAAACCTGGTTACTAGTGCAAGTGCAGCACACGTATACGGAAGTATTGCCCACTCAGCTGGGCAAAGAAAATTGATCTTTATGTTAATTAAATTTTATGTTAATTTATCTTAGAATTAGTAATTTTGAACAACGGTCAGTTTCAGTTTGGCGTGCCTTGGTCGTATTTCTATAGATTTCGAAATCTGATGGCATCATGTCAATTATATATTTTACTCAAATTTTCACAAAACTCACTGTAAAAATAGAGTGTTTTAACTAACCGAGGTTTTTATTTTTTAACGATTTCAACATTTGCTTCTTGGACTCATCAAAAACAAGGAACTGGCATTCATTGATTTGCAAAGATTCGCAATGACTTCAAATAAGCCAAATGCTCCTACTTTCTACGTGGAAATATGTTTTATCGATGGCCATGGTTTTTCGCCCATAATTGGGTTCCCATCATCGGCATTGTTTGCAGCATTGATCGTGGTTTCACTTTTTTGGAAGTGTCAAATTCAAGTCTGAAAAATAACGTTTTTTCGAAATGGTTTTTGAAAAGTGGAAGACCCATTTTTTAGCTCAAGCCGACCTCAAATCGCCGAAAATTGTTAAAAGTCGTTGCGCTTTCGAAAAAAGTTTTTAAGGCCAGTTATCACCCTAAAAATCTGAAATTTGTTCTTAAATTTTTAAATTTACTCAGAATCATTAGTTATGGTCTACATTTGTTGTTTTTAGACTTTTCATTTAACAATTTACCATTTTTCACCAATATAGGGCAACACAAGTTCCAATCTAATTAAATTCACCTATCCATGCAGTGGTTTGGCACTGCTATTCGTGGAGCTACCCTAAATCTATCAATAGTTCTGAGTTTTTCTTGATTGTGTATAAAATTTACCGATGTTACTAGGTTGAATTCCGGGAATTAACGGATTGTTACATCAGTGAATCTTAATTTAAAATATAGTCTAATAGTATAAATTATACTGTATATTCAGTATAGTGATAAGAGTATCTTATATATATATAGCTTGGTGGAATAAGCCTTAAAAACAGTTAGTGATATGGTAATTTCAGACGATTACCTGATGAATTTGGAACATTTAAGTATCATATGAATTTCATGTGAGTGCTGTTTGTAAAAACGGCAAAAAACTGCCCAAAGACGTTGTCATTTCAGATCCCCTCATATTAAGGGGCCTCATATTAAGGGGCCTGTAACATGCTCCATGTTACATGTTTGTTCACTTTTTCAAATAAAAAATTTTGGGGTCCGAGATTTCACCACATCCTATGGTCCATAGGCTATGGAGCTCTTTTGCGCCTCGGATGAGGAGGGCGGGACTGTTCGGGGCTTAATCGGGGCTTCGACTATCGTAGGCTAACTCAACACCTCGGAAAGTCACGGTTAACTCATCATCTGTGCGAACATTAACAGATCATTTCAATAATTAAAAACTTCCCTAAAACTAAGAATTTTTGCTGTGTACTGAGTTATATAATGGCTGTGGAATTCTTTCAACTTTTTATATGCCTTTGGGCGACTCAAATACCTACAAATAGTTTAACAAAAGTCACTCATGCCATGGCATGCCACTTAGTGGACCAGCTATTTAGGCACCTAATAGTATTAAATAGTACGAATAACGGGAAATAATATATTTCAAACCTCAATGTTAAAGAATTTTGGCAAACGTGTGCGATAAGCAGCTCAAAATGACGGTTTTTAACGGTCTCGGCAACATGAAAAATCAGGGATTCTTTTCTGTTTTTCCCTTCAGTTATTTCAATTACTTGCTTTATTTCAATTACTTTACAATTTTGTAATTCAAAGTTGTCCATTAAAGAATTTTCTCGGTTTGAGAGACTTAAGTTCATTAGGGCATATCAAGAGACCAATCAAGGTTCTCTCACACCTCATGGTCATCGCCAGACTCCTCGGTTAAGCTCAATCATTTTTAAAGAAATATTCTATTTTATGGCTCTTACTTCAAATAAATATTTTTTTTTCTAAAGTTTATTTTAAGTATTTGGATTCAATGGTGGAGCTTCAACAAACTGGAATTGTTGCACAATTGATAGGAATGTGTGAAGAACCTGCATGGCCTGAGGTGGTCTTACAATACCACTCGCTGGGTTCTTTATTGACCGTATCCCAATTACCTGATGTTTTGTCCTTGAGATGGAGAATTATTATGAGCTATTTGGATGTTGTTGAAAAACTACATAACCGAGTTCCGAGATCGCCCCGTGTCCTATGCGATGCATCCAGAACGGAAATAACGTTATCACAGGTTATTATTTTCTATTTAGTTTGTTTCTATATCATTGGTACACGAAACGCATTTGAATATTATATGGTCCATTTAATAAAGTCCATAATTATAATATCATTAGCCGGGGCTCAAGTTTAAACTCTCAATAGTACTTTTTAACACCCCAAAATACCATTAGGGTTTAAAAACGTGTCCATTTTTTGAAGTAAGAAATATTAACTTTTTAAAATTCGTCTCTCACATTGGTTGAAATTGGAGCAATATGGTCATCCATAAAATATGGTGCATATCATATGATATTTAGAATATCATATCTTTAAGCACGTAAAATTTATTAAAAATGTTCAAACCATATTTTTTTAATTGCAAGCAATACAATGTTCAGTTTTGAGTAATCTCAGAAATAAATCCGAGTCAGTTTCAGTTTAGTACGTTTTTATTAATCTTTACTAAGCCGATTTACGTGTGTATTGCAATACACGACGTTTTGGACCACCAAATCAATTTGCTGTGTTTTCAAGTTTAAAGTCACATCAAATCTCATTAAACTCTAAATATTTCACAGTTTTAATATCAAAGAGAACAGTTTGTGTGCTTGATACATGTTTGGAGATATCAATTTTAAATCGTTTTCGAGTGAACACATCGGTTTAACACATTCTGTTAATTTTTCATCAAACGCTTGATTACTTTTCAAGGGCAATTTTACGTGGACTTAACCAGAGGGTGACAAAAGTCGTGAATCATCAACTTATTCAGTGTGATTTTGATTCAAGTTTACATTTTGATTAAGTTTTTATTGACTGATGATTTCCGTGTTGTTTTGAATGATGTTGATGAGCTGATTGCTGCTGGTGCTGATGGAAAAGTTCGTTGTAATTGCAATATAATTCGTGGTGGTTCTGAATTCGATGAAAATGGCGAACGTCCTGGTGGTTGTCTCGTACCTCCCGAACAAAAACAGTGTGGAACGAACATTTACTATACCGAGAAGATTGACATTTGGAAAATTCCGGACATTACTAGAGCAATCATTGGTGACTCACCGGAGGCATTATCCGTTTGGGATGAACTTCATCACCTTCATCAAGAATGTAAAAACTCAAATCCCAATATGAGACCTCCTATTGAATATGTGGTTGATAAATACAAACAACTACAATACAAAATGCAGATACCAAGCTATCATTGAAGAAACTTCAAAACAGAAAAATGTATATAGTCAAATGCAGCGCAAGGTAGATATAATAAAGTTACTTAACCATTACGTAACGATTTTGATCCAAAATCGTTACGTAGTTGAAATTGTTACGTAACGGGCAAAACGTCAGCTGCAGCAAGATCATTGAGAAAAATGCAAATTTTCGGAAAAATAACTTCATTTTAGGGTAAGTCACTTTACTTCCAATTTGCTCCATTTCGATTAGAGAACGTCTTATGTCACTTAATACTTTAGTTTCACGCCATTTTTGAAAGTTTCTTATTAGATAACTTTTATACTTATTCGTTCTCGAATTAATTCTAGAACTTAACAGTCGCACAACGTTTTCAAGATAAAAATGACATATCTCGAATCGTATCTACTTTTCCAGACATAATTATAATAAACGTCATAAAATTATATAATTGAAAGTTTCGAAATTTTCAAAAAATTCAAAATTGTAAGGGTAGTCTCCTGATAGCAGCGTCGTAATCAAAGTTAATTTAGTTCCCGAAAACAGATTGGCGATTATACAACGCAGAATCTTTGTATTTTATATTTTCTCCGCAACGTCGAAAAGTAAACAACAATTGTAAATATATGGTAAACAATAGTAGTAAGTAACAAAATCGGATATTAACCGACTCTGTCGTGTAAGTAAGGGAGAGTATTGGAAAGTCCGACAATGTCATGTGACCTGTCATCATCCATGGACCAATCAGAGACCTGATCAAGAGACCTGACTTCAATGAGTTGACAAAACGAAGAGTTGGATCCCTCAAAATCAGAAAAATGATTTTTGGTGGCGATATAGCCGGTACACGGTTATAGCAAATCAAAAACCGTCTCGATCTCAATTTTATTGAAAAATATTTTTGAGTGAGAATTTGGAAAAAATTCTCAAATAGTCAAGAAGTGAAACGTGGTATCAAAAAATATTACCACATTTTCACAGGAGTCCATAAATATCTTTGTAAGAAGATATTTTAACTTGACCTTGGTCGCAGAAACCCGTTGAATGATTCATTATTCAAGACTCAGCATGATGACGTTATCAAAATTACGTATCACTATGACGTTATGATGAAGTTGACGGGATATAACATCAGAATCTAAAGAAAATTCAGTTTAATTTAAGAATATTTCAAAAAATTAATATTAATTAATTTGAAAAATATTTTGTCACGTGATGAAATCCAATTTAAGCTATGAGAAAAATAATGATTCATTCCAATGAGTCATACCATTTGATTCATTGGTGATGAAAATTGTGAACTATCTCATAGATGAATTAAAAACATCATTAGTGCATAAACACAATCTTTTGCCTAAAATTATATGAAGATTATTTGAATAATTTAACAAAAAATTAAATTTATAATTATATAAATAATAATTATTATTGAAATTCAGATTAATAATAACATATAAATTAATTCTAAAATTGATAGGTTTCATTCCAAATCAATTAAACGGTCACTGAAAGATGTTTTTTCGAAATTTCGTTGCTTTGATTTTTTTTGTCCCGAAAAAATGAATATTTGGCTTTGAAAATTTTTGTCCGAAAACGGTCGATTCTTTAGTTGAAACCTTTTTTAAAACGGGTCATTTCTCATCAATTTAAGCGAAATAACGAAATTTCATTTTTCCTGTAGAATTTTCGACCAAAGCTTTCAAACGCACCAATTTCAAATCACAGAAAACTTTTTGGCTTTCTTAAGGCCAGATATCATATTTAAAAATATGCCTTTTTGGACTCTGAAAATTCGAGAAATTTTCAGAGAGTATAACTGCCAAAGGCGATAATAACAATAAAATAGCCGGATTTGTAAATAGATAAATAAACAACATACATGCTATGTAATTTTTGTATTTTAACAGTAATATTTTGGCAATTTGACCAAAATTGACCAAAAATGGCAAAACAGCCAACTAAGGTTAAATAAGCCAAAAAAGGAATTCCTTGAATGCTAATTTTGTCATTTCCGAAAAGAAATGAAAAATTTCGGTTATAAAAATGATATTTGTATGCGAAAATTTCAGCGAATCGTGAAATTAAGCTCAGAATTAAGATTTTTTATCAAAATTGTACTTTTTTAAAATGATTCGCTTTTTTCGAATTTATCACTAAATCTAGACCGTTCCAGAACCTTAGTTTCAGCAGAATCAGCCAGAATCATTCCCTTCCCAAAAATTTAAATTTCTTCAAGTTTTTCATTTTAACAAATGTTAAACGATTTGTAAAACTGTTAGAATGCGCATTCCCAACTGGAAAACGCATGAATAAAAACTCTGAAAATTAAAAATCAAAAAATGTGTTTTATTTAAAATTTAAACTGTATCAAACTTTAAACGAAAATGACAACGATTATGATGTGATGCGATCTTTAAATGGAGTATTTGAACCAATGGAAATTCAAAAATAATTTGTTGATTGGTACCGCTGTTATTCTGACCATGCCAGTGAATTGACATGAAAATGTTCGAAACTCAAAAAACTCAACGATATGGTAGATTTATAAATTGATCGTTTCTTTTTACTTCAGTGACGTTCCTGTGTTATATGCCCTCTGAATAGGCTATGATGCAGTGCATAGGCCAGAGCAAGATGGGCACGCGTGCCTCTAGTTTGCCACTGCCTCTAGTTTGCCCGCGGCAAGCGTGCTCCTGCCCTTGTCTCCCCTAAGTTCGCTATGCCCAACCAACTCTGGCATAGGTTATGATTCATAACTTATGAACGTCAACTATGAGCCAATTGGTTTTCAATTAGGCAACTTCAGCCTGTAAACGGAATCTAGATGATCAGCATGATTTAACATCAACGGTTACAAAATACCTCAGCTTTTAAGAAGAAATAGGTTTTTCTTCCAGTAACAAAACTGTACATTTTGCATTATAAGAATTTTTAAACCTCTGGGAATAATAAAATCTAAGAGAGAGTGAAAACACAATTATTTGTAATATTAATGTCATAATAAATATTATAAAAAGGAGATTTCCACCTGCCAGTCACCTGAGTAAGGACATTACCTCTATAGTGTGAATGAATTATCGTTGCTCAACGTGTGAACACGTCTTAATATAGGGGGTCACGTTTTAATCACAACAGAGAAAAAAATCACAAATTATTTTCTTTGCAATTTTTAAATTTTTAAGTGTATTGACCCCGGTACTTTAAAACGTTCGAAAATGTTTCTGGTTCTTGACGTTAATTGGCTGAGAAAAATTCTAATGATTGGTGGTATTGTTCATCTTGCCGTTGGGACCGCGGGGTAATGGGCTTAAATCATAAAAAAACAACTGAAATCTTTTCAATATAAATCAATTATTTGTTTTGCATAAAGTGGTACGCATTCAAAATCAACTCGAGACAAATTATGTTACATGGTAACTTCAATAACTATCAGTCAAAAGGGGCAAATTCTGATATTTTTGTAGGCGAAGTTTATTTTTTTTTACCACATTATTTATTCGCTACAACTAGTTTTGCCGAAAATTTGTGAGGGGTCATCATTTTGTTCCGGTAATGAAAATGCAAATCTTGTGAATTTTCAATCTAAAAATAGTACTTTTAGACACCTAAATCTTACAATAAATAATACGCCAAGTAGGTGTATAACAAATCATTGATTTATTTTTTAAATGTTCTAGTTTATTCATCGAAATATTGGTCCACGAAAAAGACTTTATTTGGAAGAAGTTGGTTTGATAGAACAACTTAGTTAGGTTTCTAAGATTTGGATTGAAGTGGGCGCGCCTTTCTGATGGTCCTCGATCCTCTACTACCTCATTTGGTATTCGGGTCAAATGACTATCAAGAAGTTGCACCCCGCTTTAAAATTTTCTATTTGAAACCTTGCTGAAGAGGGAAAATTGTCATGGAAATTGGTGTCAATGAAATAGAGTTTGCAGTCTATGCCTATTCTATTCTAGTTTTGGATTTGAACAACCTAGGCATTCCTAAATAATTTCATAATGTAAAAATTCTAATCGAAGCAACATTATTGGTTGGATTTCTTTCAGTTATATCGGCATCAATTGTCGACAAGAAAACTCTTATTGCGCTTTGCATAATCTCAGGCCCGAATTCTGATTGGCTTATTAAACCTACACTTCAATTATTTTCTGATTTGCCGAGAACACCTTGACATCAATTTGGAATTCCTTTGAGTGATATCGATAGGTATTGATGTCTTTAAGATTTATAAATATGCATCGATTTATGAATTTGATATATTTAATAATACAAACTGGGAATGGATTATACCATAAAAAAACTAACATAATTTAATTTTAATGCTGGGTAGGCAGGATCACAAATGTAACATGCAACATGTGACAGGGTGATATTCATCAAAGAATTTTAAATGTATCTTGATCCTGGTTCGTGATATGAAGAAAATTATTACAATGCTTTTACCAATTGCTATCAGTTTCGTTTTCATTTTACTAATTTTAACCAGAATTTGATTTGAAGACCAAACTTAACAGTATTTTGAATTCTGGGCTTTCTCAATATCAAGTCTTAACTTCATCCAACATGAAAACTCGTTCAGTGCCATTGCCATTTTACTATTTCAAACGTAGGCTTTTTTTAAACTTCCATATTTTTACAGATTTACAATTATTAAATTAAAGAAACCTACCCTATCCCAAATTTTCCGACTAAAATAGTATTTTTTCCAATCGATAATTTCTCCAAATGTCCAATGTAGAACGAAGATCAAATTTATCGGACATTATCGGTCGAAAACGGAATAGTGAGGGTATCCTTAATGACAACTTGTCATGCTGGTTGAAAAAGCCTCGTATCAGACTTTCTTATCAGAAATACTGGGGTAAGCTAATTTTCTATTTTTCTTAACCTCCACATACCAAAATAAAAGATAAAATCAAGAAGTGGTATCTCCAGAACCGGTCGAGGGTTGTTTCGTGGTTAAAAGTGTTTTGTTTTATTTCAGCTCGGGTTCTAAGTATATAACTTTTATAATATAAGGTAAAATGACGGCCAAGGAAAAGGATATTTCATGGTTTCAATCGTCTTGTCATCATATTAGAACCCGTTGAAGAGTTCTATTTTCAGTACTTGAAATATTACCCCTTATTCAATGGTTAATAATGGGTTTCAAAAATTATAATCGTGAGAAAACCATCATTCGGAAGTGTTTCGGAAATAAAAAAACTTTGACTCCGTAAAGTAAAAAATCCGAATGTTGCTCTTGAGAGTAAAACGATTTACCTTAAATCTGGAAAAGATTTTGACATCCTGAAAAGATCATTGTCTCTATAAGTCCAATACCACCGACGTTCTCTCCTGGTGAAGCTTTTTATGAAGGGGTAAAAAAAGATCTAACAAAGTCCAGTCGACGGACTTGTCACACTTTTTTACCCCGGATCCTGTTGACAATTTATAATTCGGTTCCAATGGTTGGCTATTTTATGTCCTTCATCGCCACCCCTTTGGTTATCAAGGATTGATATATAATATCATATAACGTTAGACGGACGGACAGACTATGTTGCAACGCGATGGGTGATATCAAAACACGTGTTCGAATACCATATGTTCTTATTTGCGAATTTCTAATTTGTAAGGATATATTTAGAATAGTTTTATGTTAGCTGGGGAATGTTCGTATATTTTTAATTTTGTTCGGTATATACTGAAATGAACGCATTTAAGATACCTAAAAATAAGCGAGCATAAGAGGGTTCATTTTCTTTGAAATCTATGTAATTTTTCCAAGAAATGGGTCATTTTCATTGATTAGGTTTTTCGTAATACGGTCTATTTTATCTAATAAGATGGTTCACCTCTGTTTTGAGATTTAAATTAATACATAAGTCACGAAAAAACAGAATCAAAAGGCTGCCTCTGATTGTAACCCCCAGATTTTTCTGTATGAGTCATACAGTATGACAGACATGCTACTTCTAGTTTGGCTCGGATAGTTTTCACGACTGTTTCATGTACCACGCCGATTTCTTCATAGAAGCCCTTACCCCAAGAAAAATCGGTATGTAACATCGTGAAAAATCTCATTCAATTATTCTTACATTCAACTTTCCAATCGATCGATTCATTATTTGGATCTAGTGCAAATTGAAATCGGTGTTTGAGTTAAGCAATCTTGTTCGTACTCAAACTTTAAGTTCATATTTAACAACCACGACTTATAATAGTGAAATGATGCCGTCCCTACGTGTCTGAGATGTGTATATCTAGAATTAAGTTTGGGCAACTTTACATTGTTGCATATTTGAAAATATTTTTCATATCCCTTTCGCTTATTATAACTGGACCAATTGCTTTGACGACAATGATTGGAATCCAACAAGAAATGCTTTATCAAGAGCTGTGGCTCGGAAATTATAGATTATTATGGTCTTTAGGAACGTTCAAAATGTTTCAAAAACGTTCACAAGTATTTCGCACGAAATAAACGGTACCTTACATTTTACAAAGTTTAGGAAACTCATTTGAGGTTGGAACTCAGATTTTAAGTTGTTCGCTTGAAACATGATCATATTCGTTATTATTAATATTCCGATATTTCAATCTGTTTAACTCTGAATGTGACCAGATTGAGGGCCTATAAGTTACAGGCTCTAACTGACCCTTGTGAGGTCAATAATGGCTTGAAAAGCAAATAAAGCGACGATAAAGATGGTAATGACTTATACCTTCCTTCAAATTATACCATTTCTCGATTTCTATTTCACTGTCAAATCTGTTCAAATAAAATAATTGGAAACCATTTTTTTAAATTATCGAAACCTCGTTGTATCACGGATAAAATTTCAATCAAATTAACATACACCAACGTTGGAAGCCAAATTATGTTCGAAGTGAGCATTTGGAGAGCATTTATCAAACAAGAGTTCACGATATCTTCTCACGACCGGGCTTACCGGACACTGGTCGGTCCCCTTTTGCTAGATATTCAATATTCTGATCGTCAGTTGATGAGCCCGAAAATGACTTTGAAGTCTTGGGAAGAAAAATAACATAAGGCTTCGGGACAATTGGCCTTAGGCCAATCTCTGAATGTGTGATAAATACCAAATCAGGTACTATTCTGAGTACTCTGAATTTTAAATTATCTGAGCTAAGCACTTTCTAACCCACGGGAGTTCAAATCCAAGAGACCAGCGACTCAAGTCTAGTCAAACGAATAGGGGAAACAGATTTTATTTGAACGTCGAACAGGGATAGTGTGACCGAACAAATAAGAACTTTCACAGAGACCCGAACACATTTCACACAAGTCCCGGTCAACAAAAAAGGTCAGTCAGTTTTCATCAAAAGTGTGTATTTTATCGAACTTTCATGGATTTTTTGGATTAAACGATAAAAATAGAATTCAAGAGAAAAATGGTTAAAAATTAAAGCTACGAAATTTTTTGAACGTTTGAATCCTCAAACGTCGACTGTCACGGTGATATTCACGGTATTGAAACTAATGACATAAAAATTTATCACAAAATAATTAGGTTGCTAAAAATGAAATTGTGGTTGGTACTCCTGGTAAATGAATTCCAGGCCAATCCATCACGGCAACAGTCTGTTAAAACTTCTCAGGATTGTTTCAGAAAAAAAGTTGACTGTGAAAATTTGAATCATAAATAATGAGTCATGCATGAGTTTTTATTTGAAACTTTTGAAAGCTAAAAGCTGGAACTTACACAGCAGATGGGAAACCTCACATGGTTCAACAGCACCCAATAACATGCCTTGACGGTTTAACAAATGTGGAATATCAACCTGGTGACGAGTGGACACAAACTAGAATTTTCGACAATGGTCCAACAACTGGCATGGAAGGTCAATTCAGGTAAGTCGTTATCCAAAAAAGTGGACGAAAAAAATTGTAAAACTAAAATCGTTAACTTGCTTTATTTTTCGCGACAGAAAACTTCGTATAGCTGACTTTTCAGTGTGCCAGTTTTTTCTAGAAATGTTTCACTTCAAAGACAAAATCTCAAGTCTCAAATTTTATAATTTTAAAGTTCTTTATGATTTATCAAACCACACCTCTTATGATAAAGATTTCTTTCCAAGTTCCATTTTAAGTTCTATCGAACATTCTACCTTTATAACATTTTTTCTTCATCAGTCCAATTCCGTGAAACTCAATTTTGGAGTCTATTTCGACAAAATTTCGCCAATAAAATTTCTTAAGATGCGAATGTCAACAAAATGGCGGTATCACGTGTCGATCATTGGTAAGTAAAGCATCGATTTCGATCGAAAATGAAAATTTTTGAAAAGTCGTCAATTTGGGAATTCGTCAAGGTCACATATGAAATTTCTCTGGCAAATTTTTGACAAATCTGGAAATTGATGATTTCTAAAATATCAATATGTGTGAATTATATCATCGATATATAATTTACAATGTGGTAAAGCTTGTAATCAGCCTTAATTTGTGGTACAAAAGTTGATTCAAATTTATATATGACAGTCATACCATATTATCATATAAAGATTAAGTCGATACACATTATGATATGACATACATGTTATGATATAATTGATATAAGAGAGTACTACTCGTCATTTGAACACCTGGCAGACCCAATGACATAGAATTTTGAGATAAAATTCTAGAAAAAATTCTTAAAATTTTAATTCAGAGCTTGCCGTGCATCTTTGCCGAAAGAAACAAGGGTTATCAGATTGGAGAAAAATTTGTTATCAAAGATTATGGTGACTCACATGTTGACTTTCAGGTAAAAATCACCAACAAATATTTTCCTGAAACTATCCTTATTTGCAATAATAACCAGAGATAGCCGATTCAAAATCGAAAGAGATTTTAATTTGAATCCAAATGATACAAACCTCATGATATGGATCTATATGATATGATCCATCATATGGCTGAAAATTGAAGTATAGTATAAGAGTAAGAAGAGTAGTGTCGTGGTGTCACCCCCCTGATCATTTGTACAAACACGATGACATAAATCTCATCCGTTAATACGTTTTTTGGATTCTGATGGGAAAATTTTTTTTTGTAAAAATTAATTTTGAGCCTGAGAAAAGTTTGCATAAGACTGATACTCCCCTGTATTTGCATTTAATCTAACAGGCAGGGGTCAAAATTATTACATGATATGGAACACGTCTAGGTAGCGTGACATGTGACATTCTTTTTTTAGTTTGATCACAAAATAGGCATTTTTACAACACAATCGTAAAAAAATCAAATATTGCGCACTTTGTTTATCAATTAAACCAATGATAATTCTTTGGGGGAGAATAAAAATATTTCGAGAAATTAATCTGAAGACCACCGAGACCGCAAAAAGTCAGAATCGAGATTTTTTGGAGAACAAATATTTGAATGGAATCAGATCATCCTAAAAGCAGTTTCGTCCACATAAATTCTCTAAATTGAACACCAGGCAACTCGTTCACCCAATGTTGAATTTTTCTTGGTAGTTCGAAATTTTATCAAAAATGGCCAGGTTGATAACCAAATATTGGCACACATGTTGAGTTCGTCCTGGCATTTTAAGCTGGTGAGTTAGCCTACGAGAGCTCAGGCTGAAAATCGTTACAGAGCTATAATTTCCCCAATTTTTGACTGACTGTCGGGCCTTTTGTCCCAACTTGAACCCCAAGCAGTTCGACGCAAGTAGAGATGCATAATAAGATGTGGTGAAATCTTGGGCCCTATCGCCCTAGGCTATCGTGATATTATTTTTAAATCAATATTATAATATTAATACTGCATTTTTAATCAAATTCTCAAAAAGATATTTAATCTTAAGTGTGCTTGTATTGGAGAAGCAAACGGCAAAATCGACTGTACCGAAATCAATCCAGGTTGCTGGGATACCCATACGCAGAAAAAGGAATGCTTTCATTGACTCATAGATTATCACTCATACTGTATGAGTCATACATCATGTACATACCGCATAAAACCTTACCATTCCATGGGTCATACAGACATATTATATGATCTAGCATTTTTTTGGCTTTTGAAACCGATTTGAGCGGACTATGTCATATAAATCATACAATATGAGTCTTATCATTGAAATCAAATTAGTACCCTTTAAATACTGAATTCGAGCAGACTCGCGCTGGTGATGATTTGATTCGAGATTGTGTTTGTTCTGGTGATGACAAAAGCCGCCTTGTAAGCTGTCAACTAAAACGATATTGTAAATTAAATGGGAAATATATCAAATTAAATGAACAAGAAGTCATCGAAACTGAAACTCAGGAAAAAATCTAAATTCACTGCTTTGTTGGCTATACTATGGGTCCCCATAGTTATGAATTATAGCTTTTGATTCATAGATACTTTCTCAGATAAATCGCCAATTTTTATTTTTGAAAGAAACAAACTTGTACATGTATTGAAGCTGCTCGTACATCTTGTATCATTGAAGCGAAACCAATTACAAAGAAAAACCAATACCAGGTAGAACAACATTAAGGTCGGTCTAAGAATAAGCAAAAATGCATGCAATAACGATGAGCATGAAAGTACTTTTCGTCGCTTTTAACTTGGAGTCTCTGATGACGCACCATTTTTGTGATCTGATCCGACTGGTCTGTTTCGTTTTCCCTTGGAATGACCGCATAACTTAACAGTCATAACTTATGACTCAAAAGGCCTCTGATTGGCCGTTTTAAATTTGCTTTGCTGATTTATTATATTTTACAAATGATATATAATATTCGAAAACGCTGAAATTTATTTCTTTTAACATTTATCATCTTGATTTTCAGATACCAGAAGAGACAATTTTGAGAGAGAAAAAACAACACGCGGGTAGTGTAAAAGCTTTCACCACGCTCAAAAGTGGCGTGGGAGATGTCATATTAAAGATCCCCGGTCTGTTTAATTATGATGACAAAGTACATTATTTATGAGTCATTGTGCCAATCCTCCAATGAAGAATTATCTTCACTTTGCTTGAGTTGTATAATAGAACATCTTTGCCTCCATTAAAATACAGTTCAGAAAATTTGATTTCATTTTGCTATGCTTATATCATATATTGCGGTGCATCATCATTGCATTCTGTCTTTCAGAAATCGGGGCTCGGAGTCGAAAAAAAACACTGTGCGCCCATTTGAGGAAAATGAAAAAAAAATGTTTAATTACATTGTACTTTCAATGAACACTTAACAGTTGCGCTGATATTTTTTCGTATAACATACCTTGGAACCATATCGTCGTCAAACCTTTATGGGTAGACAATGCCGAAAAATGATTGTCAACATGTCAATTTATATTCATTTCCGGCCAACTTCCGGTAAAACTTCCAACCGAAAAAAATTTTACAAAATTTTTTATTGCACCAAAAGTTTCGTATTAAAATTCCAGTGGCTAGAGCTATTTTTTAGTTATCACATAATGTGATGAATTTCATGTCCGCTGTTATCGCCATTTAAGAGCCTTTTGGCACGCTCGTGCCAAGAATCAGCGCAACTGTTAAAGACTTTAA
The DNA here is from genome assembly GCA_004367895.1 of Oikopleura longicauda. Taxonomy (NCBI): domain Eukaryota; kingdom Metazoa; phylum Chordata; class Appendicularia; order Copelata; family Oikopleuridae; genus Oikopleura; species Oikopleura longicauda. The sequence goes on along the minus strand of SCLD01093666.1, from coordinate 17,886 downwards.
GTTGAAGTTCTACTGAATGAGTCATACAGTATGACTCATATTTTTTTTCAAATTCAGACGATAGTTGCGAATTCAAACTTCGCCAATTTGTTTTTCACGTCCAATCTGGTTTTTGGCCTCGTAATAAAAATCATTATTCTGGAAGAAGTGGCCAAAATAATTTGTCAAATTTTTTCCAATAATCTCAAAAACGGAGATTTTTCGTAATTTTTATTGTTACAGTTTTAATTAATCAATAATTTAATTAATCTTAATATTAACTTGTATCAAATTCAAAACTTGGTTTCTTCGGCTCATAAATTTTGTATGTTGGTCCGAAAGAATTTTATGGATGGTATATATTTGTTGGAAAAGTATAAAGTACCTGAAATAATGCAAAAAAGAGGTCAAATATAACACAAGTTTTATTCGGATTTTGTCTTTCGAAGCTTTTTTGAATTCCTAGTCTTATTAATATTCTTTTTTTCGTTTGACTGTGCTTTGTTTATTGAGCGTCTCTGAATTTTTTTAGTTTTATTTCAAAGTTTTATTTCGGTTCGGCCAGAATGTAACTGATTCTCATTCTAGTGCTAAGTGCTAGCTCTATGTGGATTAAGCCCATATCATATAGCTTATATAAGATATGGGAATCAAAACTTACTTTTATGAATTTCTGTTTGATTAGATACATTTGTCGTCTCCTGAGGAATCCAGCAATTTTGCTCAGGATACTTGTGATGAAAATTGTCATGAAAACACAAAAAATCGACAGAATAAGAATATGAAATACCATCACATTATTGCAGCTAAAATAACAGTTATCTTGTAACCGTCCAAGCAGGGTCGACTGTACATACTAGATTGGTTCGTTTCGGTACCTTTATCCCGACCTCCACAAAGCTAATTTGTCGGGCCTATAAGAAAACTATCAACCCAGTCCTTTACCTAAGTATACATCTTAGTTTATAATTATGGTGTCATTCGGTTGTGATAATACGATACAGCTGATAAAGTGAATCGGTTGAAACAGCTGATTGTGGAATAACTTACGTAATCAAGATGTGGTTTTCAAGCCAGGCAAAGAAAGGTTTCCCCACAGTTGGATAATGATGCGAGTTTATAAACAGACTCGTGATATAATTTATAAGCACTACATCAGCTTAATATGGAATTATTTGTTTGGATTCATCCTAGCCTTATCCTAGAATCAAAATTTTTGAGTTCCATTTTGGCTTGACTTACCATTATAATATTCTCTACAAAGTCCAGTTTCTGCATAAGATCTTTTCTCTAATGCTGTTACCACTGAGATATGTGACGAATTCATATTTGCGATTTTAGCAACTTATTGATTTTTGAAAAAAATATCAATTACACTGGATTGTTATTATTTTATTTTGATTCTTTTTATACTTTAATGTTTTTGGAAAACCCGGAACTGAGAACTTTGTGAAGAAGCCACGTCAACGTCATTTATCACTTACCTGAGAAACTTGTCGTCATATCCAACAAAGTCAAAAATCCAGAAAGAAGTTTTCCTTTCCAGGGAATGATACGAATTTAATGGGTCAAGTTTTAGTTTTTAGGCTCTTGTAAAAGAGGCTCCGCAGCTCATATTTTTAATATTATAATTTATGAGTCATATGCTTCTATGCGGTGAGATTATAGCTTTCTGCAAATTTCTATTTCCAGTCTTTTTACATTTTCCTGTAAAATAAAAGCTTACTATAATGAAAAGCTGGAAGGTCAATGAGTCGACCTCTTATGAGTCAAGGCCGATATATGTGCCTGATCGTTGCTGAATCCTTACGGCGCTGCATATAAATGGGATCACGGGAACAAGAACGACCTAAAATTCATTCATTGGCATATTCCAAATTAAATTATTATTGATTCATATTAACTGCTCAAATCAGTTACGAGCGAAACATCTGATAGGCTTATCGGATTCTGCGTAGTCGACTTGCCTAGAAACTGTTACCGTCACGTGATTCGGTTCCGCGTTAACAAATCACTCTTCAGATGTTGAATTTGATCAATTTTTGGTCATTTTTTTTATCTTGAAAATTGAAAAGTAGGCCTCCTTCCACTAAGTAATTTTCGGAAAAGTAGAAAAAGCCCGTAGGAATAAAATAGGACTTTTAAGTTATTTTCATTTAAGATCATTTTCAAAGATCATTTATCGATCGATAGGTTTTCATTAGAAGTCCGATTTTCAAAAAAAATCATATTTAAGATATAATTTGAAAAAGCTCGACATATATTTGTCGAAAACTGAGTTTCGTAAAGTTTTCGTAAAAATTGGTCAATTTAATTTTCAAAATGAAGTTTAGCCTTTAGATCAAATTCTTATTAATGTATTGGTAGAACCAGCATCATGCATTGGACATAGAAATACTGGGTCTCTTAAATTCAAAACGTCTTACTCCTAAATGGAAAATGGAAATTTAAATTTTTTTGAACTGCCAAATGCGATTAAAGCTGAACATGTTGCACTTGATGAGTTTGATTCCTGGGCCAGGCCGACAGACTGTAAGTATCTACAATAAATTATTCATAGCAAATATTTTTTGATGCATAATCAATAGAAATTAATAATGATTAGCTGATTTTCATTTTCTATTCCAGCTTTCTATTCCCGCTTTTGCGTTCAGATTCTCGAATAGGTCAAGATCTCCGGGGTCATTACTGATCATGTATTGATCAGGTCATTTTTGAAATGACCTAAGTTGCCATCATTAATTTTAGATTGTACTCAGTGATTTTAATGAGCTTTGATAGTATATTGACTTCATTCCTTAGAAAAAAAATATTTATATTAAATTACAGCAGTCTTCGGATATTGATGACGGAGCCACTTCAGGTCGTTGAGAGAAAGAGGGAAGAAAGAGAGCCCTATGGCAATAGGTTTAAATATGTTCTATTTACGTAGGTTATGCACGTTCGCTCATTTTCTTATAGAAAGGAATGAGTTTTTTTAGTTCACATTATGCAAAATGAAACAAATGGAGTGAATAGTCAACCGCAAAGACCTCAACACAAAGGTTAAGGTTAAAGAGATCCAAAAAAATGGAGAAAATCGATATCTGTAAGGCATGTATTTTAAATGTGTGGGTTAATATTCCTCTTTTTACCAGCACTGGTTCATCAGGGTTATCAATGATAACTTATCATATGGTGAGGTGGTAAACTTGGGGGCATGTGACTTTTGGACCGGTGACTTAACCTAATAAGGACAAAAATTTGTGAAATCTTTGGATGGTCGAAAACGAGATAAAAATGCTCAGCGTCATGGCCAGTCAAAACATTCTCAAAATTCGTATGAAATGGGATTTCAAACTAAGAGACCATTGAATAATGATCCATTTGATCCAACAAGTGCCATAGCCTCAGCCATGACACCACATGGGTTGGCAGGTTTTCATCAGACATTTACCAGCTTGACAACAAGCAATTCTGCACAAGGAATTGGACATCACAATCCATTCTTGTCTCCAGCTGGAATGAAAGCACCAATGTCAGCAGCGTCATCTTTATTACCATCGGACGCGTCTTATTTAAACCAAATTGCAACCAGGATTGACTTTTTGATTATTTATACAACGGTGGGTTTTTTTCAAAAATGACGGTTATGTAGTTACTGGTTTTTAGATTTACACAGTGAGGGGTAAACAAGGACATCAGGATATCTTTGACCCCCCGATTTAAAAAATCGAGACGCGAGGATCTATCTGATTTTTTATTGAAACACCTGACGCGCAAAGTTTATAATGATTCAATATCCGATGACACAACGCCCTCTAGTGGCAGTAGTGAGCTGATAGAGATTGAAACTTCAAATGCCTTCAAACTTTCCGCGTTGCGTCATCTTTAAAAAAGGGGGAGGCAAAGATAGGTCAAAATTGGGCGTAATACGGTATTAATAATCCCCTTCAATTCTTAAAACTTAAATTCGTATATGTTAAAATTATTTGGTTTATATTTGTTTTATTCATGTTGATATAGTTATCAATGATAACTTATCATATTATTCATACATACGTTGTTTTTAATTTTTAATAAATTCTAAAAAGTGCGACATTTTCACAACCATTATCCAATCAGCTGATTCCATCATTGACCAATCAGCTAACCCGACCAATGACAACTGTGGCAAATACATCAATACTACCAAGCACATCTTACCCGAATTTAGGATTTCAGCCTATTCCCAGTGGACTATCTTCTATAAATGATCCGAATAACTTGTTTCCAGATTTCTCAGGCCAGTTTTCAAATGGGCTATTTACAGTCTGATTTGTAAACGTTATAAAACGCAATTATTTAATTTTCGAAAACTTGACATAGAAAACGATTTACTCAATGTTTTGGGGCAACACAGCTTGGAAAAGAATTTGAACTCGTAAGTAGAACACAACACCAGATGTGAGCAAACTGTTGTCCGACAAGCTCGCCGGACAAACAAAACATTTTCAGGACAAAAAATCGTTTGTACGGCCGGACAACAGTTTGCCCACCTATGACTAAATGTACCCAGAATAACTATGCTTATTGATTAAAAGCATTGACCACTCGAAACTTAAAAATTTTAATACTCTTTAGCGCCAATTCGTTTAATATAAACTAAGTGAATAGAAAAATTATAACTTATAATTTATAACACATTCCCCCTATTTTTCCCTATTTTTCGAGCCGTCGTTCTTCTATGCACGGGCCTTATTGGTCATAAAGTGATTTCGTTAACATTCAGGTATGTGAACCCAAATTACGATTACTCACAAATATCATTGAATAAAGGCAAGGCGATAAAACTCCTTTTGATAGCAAATTGTACTTAAATCTTCTTTGACATGTGATTTGAGACATATTATATGTCTCATAAAGTCCGTTTTAATAAACGTCATGTGAGTATGCCAAAAAAGCTCCAATTCCATCGTCTTCAAATAAAGTTCCAACATTGAACGGTTTGGATATCAATGATGAAATTCTATCAAATGTTATGAGCCCAATGTCTTCAGTTTCTCATTGTCCCACAAGTCCCGGCGAAGCACCGTCCGGACTAGATATAGATGCTTCATTAGATACCAGTGGATCGAATCCATTTCAATTTCAAAATGATCAGAAACTGAATTCGAATTATATAAATCAAAATCCGACTCGGCCTCCAAGCTCAATGTCAATGGCTTCAGTTGGCTCATCAAGAAGCTTAAAGACTTTGAATGCACCGGAGAAATTTTCAAGGCAGTTGGTGGATATAGTATTTGGATTGTGGAACAATCGAAATGAAAATCCAGAGGATCCCATAACAGCATTGCCAAAAAATAGTGACGACAAATCGTATCGAGAAGAACAAATCGAACAGCTTGGAGCCAGAATTCATAAAGATCTCCGACGTATGAAACAAAATAATCCCGGTCATGCTAATAATGAATTCATCAATGTACTGAACTTGTGTCTGAAAATGGCGAAGGGTGGTTTTCCCAGTGATAATTTTATAGGGCTACGCAGTAAACAACATAGACGGGTGAAGTGGAAACCTCATCTAAGACCACGGATTTGAAAGAAAAGGAAATTATCAAAGATAAATTACGGAAAAGTAGCTGCGTTCACTCAATTTCATCAAAAACACAGGACGGTCGAATTCAAATTGAAAAATGGGAAGCTGCTTCAGCCAATTTTCCCAATGGCAAAGCTAAAAAAGTTAGCATAAGCTGAAACCAGCTCTTTACAGTTTTAAGCGCATCTTTCACATGAACATTTCAGGTTTATATATTCTGGGAGCTTTATAATCTATTCAACATCATCGATGAAAATCGATATGATCGTCAAAATACGAAAATTCGGCATACGCATCTTTACCGAGCATATTGCAAGGCCAATGAAGTTATTAAAGGTAAAATTGATCAAGTACCACATCTGTTCGATATAAGTAGCGTTGATTCCCAAAATATAATCGGTTTGTTGATCGGACCGGCTGTATAACCGGTTAAAATTTCAAATCGTGGTCAGATTTAAACACTCACTTCAGTATTATATGATATTTTACATATATAATATTGGTATCTAATTGAAGCTACAAACAAAAACTTTTAATTTGTGAAGAAATAATAACTGATCGAATTATTCTGACCAGCTGGTAGCCAAAATAGAGATATAACGATTTTCGAACTAAATAACCGGCTGGTGAACCACCGTAACACTCGAAAATCACCTTTTTTATTGCATATTATATAAGATTCAATATTTTTAAACTTGAAGACTTTGACCAACGGACTTGACTGGTATCCGTCCACTGTTCACGGCCCTCGATAATAATTTAATTCAAATCACTGTTTAGATGCCAATCTGATTTGTCTGAATCCATTTCATTATGAGGCAGTTATGGACCATGCAAAATTTCATTCCGAACTGCAAAAAATTCTTGAGACATACCGCCACATGCACAATCAAAAATCAATCTTATTTTCAAAAGAAAAGCACAATGCCTTCACCCTTTGGACACGTGATCTCTTAAAATATGCTGACTGGTCGTCTAATTGTTCGCCAAAGAAATTCATTGCGATAGTTCAGTCGCGACTTGACACCAGGGCGAATACTATTGAAGCACTCGGAAAAAAATTACAACATTTCGGACTCAATCGACAACCCTGTCTGTATTACACAGAGAGAACACCGAGAGATAAGATTGATGAACTTGAGCAGCGTTTGGTTGAATTTTGTAGACCAGAGGGTGAGTTATTTATTTTTGTCGTTTTTTTTTCTGAATTTATTTTTTCAGTTTTTCGAAAGCTCGAACAAAACGATGGCAATAGGCGTCGAGATATAAAATGGAGTTGTGATAACGAAAATAAGAGTCGATATTGGTAAGTTAAAATGAACGCATTCGATCGCACGTCCGGTTTTAGAAAATCGTTATTAATTTTTAAGCTGTAATCCAGATCATGTAGATTCATATTGCCCAAACACCATTGCTTTTTCTGGCAAAAATCCGATTTTCGCTGTTATCAATCGAGTTATGCATAGAAACAATGTCGCAAAAGCACTTCATAATGTAACCGAAGATTATAAACGATGGTGTTTCATTTCATTTATCCGATGTGAGTCTAATGTTTGTCGTCTATTACTGTGGCCCATTACCGGGTCTTCAAGGAAAAATGGCATCCAGTCTGGAAATCAGAATCCATACTGCTTTCCTTAATTTATTTGGATTGGATGTCAATTTTTCTTGGAGATACGGTACAGTTCAGACACAGTTTGATTAAATTTTCAGTTTCAACCACTTCAAAACGAAATGCTATTATAGAAAATGCAAAAAATCAAAATGCACAAATTAATTCAATGATTTTGAATTCTCAAGATAAAAACATTCACGATACATATGAAGGATATTACAAGGACTCCGGAACAATTAGCGCTGGTGCTGAGAAAATTCTCTGTGAAATCAAAGTAGAACCGTTTAAAGTCACAGATCATCACGAAAAGAATTATTACAAAGGAAAATTCAAACATCCGTCAGAGTTCAAGTAAGTTGATTACTCTCTGGCGCCATTTTTGTCGATGCACCACCGTATATTACGGTAAATAATATACTGTATATTAAGCTTGCAGTACAAGCCATTCGATGATGCAACACGGTGTTCCCTCTTCAAACATTCATGTAAACCACCCATTTGCGAAAGATCTTTTGTTAAACGAAAAATCGACTTCAAATTCTCTTTATTACTTCGTCGCAGTAAAAAATCAAATATGTTTGGTCTTGGATCGGATGCTGAGATTGTTGAATCAATAACTATTGAAAATACAGGTTCAACCAATCTATATATTAATAGTTTCCATAATGATATCATTGAATGTAAGTCTTATATATTTCCGTTTTACTTCCAGATTAATATTTCTGAAAATCCTCTCCCAAACGTTTATTGCAGATAAAGATAAACGAAATCCACTTCGATACGAAAATTTTCTTCAAATATCTTCGTCTCCGCCGAAATTTCATGTTTTACATCCAAATAACCGAAAAGATTTGTTGGTTTTGGATAATCATTTTCGAACTTGGATTCAGCAATTTAATTCCAAACAGATAAGAGCCATGAAAGAGCATTTGTGGAGTATAAATATTTGTATTGATGATGTCGATTGGAATCTAAATGTTGATGGCAGTAGAAGCCCACCAGGTGAGTGTCAACCTGACCCAGACCAAAACTAATTTTTTTTTAGGTTCGCTTTCGGACACAGAACACTTTCATATTATCAGTCTTCTTCACTACATGTACGTGTCCGAATTCGAAAAGAACTTGACGACGTCCGAGTTAATGGATTCAAAATAATTATTCTCAGTGTCTTTGAACTCGCTGACAATAATCCTTAGCCCCTATCTGTGACATTCATGGACAGGAGCTTAAATACGTCGTTTTTATGGTGCTCAAAATAAAAGAATATGTTACAACTATATTGTATTGTTTATCTAATTATTAAATATTCATCGATTTTAGTAATTTTATTTTATTTCATATCTAGGTATATTTATGTGAAAATGATCAGGGTCAATGTGGCGGGAGAGGTTCACTATATACCAGAAAATACTTTGAGGTAAGCGTTGACAAATTCTTTTGACCAACTGCGTATCTCCAACTTGTGTTGATCTGGAACAGAATCTTCCTTAACAAGGTATTGAGAAGTTGGGTCAAGATCGGTCAAAGGTCAAGTCTGGCCACGGAGGTCATGTTTATTTAGCAAGCACGATACAACAACGTTGGGTGACGTTCAAATTAGAGCCAAATTTTATTGTTCGACCAAAAATGAGTATTTTTTGGACCGACATCGTCCATCATTTCAAGCAGTCTTGGATTACTATCGAACAGGACTCTTACGGCGACCTGATGAAATACCACTGGACGTAATGATAAATGAACTTAAATTTTACAGGCTTGATGAAATGGCAATCGAAGATTTTCTTAAATCCGAATGCATTTTAAAGTCAGGATTTGAAATCAAATTTTATGAGACCGACCTGTTGCACGGGCCAAGAGATCGTGACCCCCTTTTGGTGGTACACACTGTAGTCTTTATTAACCCGTTTTGCCAAATTTGAGAAAGGGACGAGATACTTTTTTCGTTTTTTGCAACTCTGTTGAAAACCTGATTTTCCCTATGATGATTGAATTTTTCATGAACGATCCAAATTAAATGTCAAAATCCTCATTTTCATTGCCATAGGTGAAGAAAATAATTCCGATTTTTCTCAGTAGACACCCTAAATATGACAATTTTTGATGACATTTTAATTTTGTATTGCAAAGTGTTATCATCTTAGGGAAATTAAGGTATCCAACTCTCGTTACTTTTTTCCATTAAATTGGGTTACTAAATCAACCAACCTCAAGCTTGTTATGACTGGAGAAATTTGGCGAAAATAAAAATCTTGTGAAGCGAAATTTTCTGCAGTCTAAAGAGGATCAGAAAACACGTCGAGCAATAATTGCAAAGTTTGCATCAGAAGTCTTTAAAGATAAAAACAATGATCCTTTAGAAAGGTTTTCAAAAATCGGGAACTTCGTAAAATTGACTTTAATAGTCTTATAGTCTAAGTATCTTTAAATGCACAAATTTCGAAACAGAGTGTGAGAGTGAAGACTAATTTTGAAAACCTTGCAAAGGAAAACGTCCATTCTTATCCACACTTGCGCGAATTTTTGGTTTTCTCGTATTGATAAATTCTCATCTTATGTGGGTTTATGAATCTTTCGGAACGAGTTCGTCAATCGGTAGAGTTTACACGAAGTAGAAAATTAAGTTTAAATAATAAATTCAATGAAATTGTTCAAAGAAAGTGAAAAATGCTTGAATCTGACTTCTAATCGAAAATGTATTTATTTGTCCAATTCGATTCCACTTGTGTTTATTGCAGGGATATGTTGGACAAGTTTTAATGGAATCACTCATCGTCAATTATATAAGTGACCAACCAGTTTTTGACCATTTTATCCCGATTAAGATTTCATATTCCTTTGTTGGTTGGTTTTTGAGACCATTGGCCGAAAGGTTGCTGCTCAATCAAATGATCAACAATTGAAACGATTTTTCATATTTGTTGATAGCCTTTGTCTCATTGGTGGTGTCATTTGTGTTTTAAATCATATTTCCGGTTAGATTGACTTCAAATGAGAATGCACTGGATTATATTTGCCATCCATTATCATTATATATACCCTTGACAAGTAACCCTTGTTGACCGAAAATTAGAAATTGGAGTGTCCGAAAAATCTAAAATTCGTAATTTCTAGAAGACGGTCTGTCATGGGAGCTTTTTAAATTTCTATTTTTTGGAGAAGCTCTGTAAAAATTCTTATTTGGTCAAAATCACAAATTTTTCTAGTCATAACAACAGACTAAAACTACTTTTTGAGAATTCCTAATTTTCTTTGAAAAAGCCTGCCATGGGAAATTCAGAAATAAAATTTCTGGCGAACGGTTCGCCGCTAACCAGGGGTATGTATTGAATGATTTAAGGGAAACTATTATGGAACAAAATCGCCATGTTTGGTCAATATTCAAAATCTGTACGTTCTCTTCTATTTATTCGAAGTTCAAAAGGCCTTCAAAACTTAATTCTAGCAATTCATGATTCACGAGTAGGACCGGGATTGAGATAAGCTGATATCAAGTTGAATATCGATATTCTAGAATGGATATACACTATGGATCATGGTCTATGATACACTCTTAAATCCCGTATGAAGCTCTATATCACGTAATCACAACTATTTTGCTTATGTCAACCCTATTTGGATGGATGCTTTATCTTGTTGAATATCCAGAGAATGAGAATTTTGATTCGGTTCTTGATACATCGTGGTTTGCTATAGGTTCAAGGTTTTTGAAATTTTTTTCTATCCGTTGATGATTAAAGCAACTTGATTTAAAAACCTGCAAAGTAACAATGTCGACTATAGGTTATGGTAACGAACAAGTTCCAAAAACTATTCTCGGGAAATTCGTCACTGTGAAATGCGCTATATTTGGCATCATATGTATGGGTATGTATAAACTTATAAGTTATAACTGTTTCATGTTAGTTACGTTAAGTGACTCATTCGTGGTCCTAAAGTAAGTTTCACTGGTTATTCGAACTTTCAGCATTGCCGATACCATTCATCGCAGCTTCTTGGCAAAGACTGTATATTATACAAATGCGTGATTTTCATGGACCTGTAGGTGAGAAATCCCAAATTTAAACCGATTATTTTGATAAAAATCTTCATATAGGTAAATACTTTGAACCGAAAGAATTGGTCAATGACTCTGGTCATGTTACAAATCAAATAAGTTCCGATTCTAGCTCACATGGTCCGTCAATAAGACTGGTTTTCAAAATATTATCGTCAGTGAGCGATGTTCTGATTGGTTAATTTGAAACCCAATTAGCGTTTCAGAAAAATTGAACCAAAGAAATAAACTTTCGAGGATTGCTGTTCCTCCACTAGGTGGCGTATCAGTTGGACAATGCCGATATTCACCGAAACTCTCGGCGAGTGGAAGTTCTAGGTAATAATATTTATTCAACATAAACGATTCATATTAACTGGTTTACATTTAAGCGAATTATGGAATTTGTATCGACAGGGTGTTGCCGAATATGAACAGAAAAGAAGTCGAAATTTATCTGGCAGGAAAAGGGATCGATGAACTAACCGGTCTATAAACATGGTTTCCGGACAGGATTCATTCAGTTATCCCTGAGCAGGAAACGATCAGCATCGACTAGTTGCGAAGTTGACTTTGATGATTTCTTATCCTCTGACTGATGAGTCATCAGTGATGACGCATATTAAATCAAAATTCTAGCTTATTTCGAAAAGATTTTCTCTAGCCAACGATGAAATAAGTTCTTGCTTGTGTTGTTCCTTCATACTGCTTCCTAAAATATCTCCCTTTGTTATCGTACATCTGGATCGGTACCGCCTACGCAATTTTATAGCTTGGTATGAATTTTCAACTGGGTGCATCTCTTCCGATGTGACAAAAATACATTTACATTAGAAATTCTTGCCTTGAGAAATTTCCTCTCTTACAACTTCCGCATTATTGAGAACATTGTATTCCATCAAATTGCTCAAATTATCAAATGACTCCTTATCTGGGCTCCGTGAATGTCCCACAGAAAAACCTATCACCCTCACAATCGTCCGGTGGATCCTGGTTCCTGATCATAGGTAAAATTGAATGTCGAATAAACTGGATTTTCGAAAACTTTGAAATTTCCTCGTTCGTCACCTTAAAAGGTGTCACAAAAATTATTTGATTTGATGAATTTTAATAAGTTTCACTACATCAAATACTACACTCGACCTTGTTCTCTTGGAATATCGGGACTCGAATATTGTCGATATGTATCATTGACGAGAATAAAATGAATTATAACAGGTGACTTTGGATTTTCATAGTCGCTTATTACATATACTTCTTTCAAACCATCCTTCTTCGTATCAATTACTGAAAATTCATAACTCTAGATGTCTGATATTCTCATGACTTTCGCAAAAGATTTTTACCTGGCACTCGTGGAAAATCTAATTTATGTATCCGTGCCCATTTTTCTGCCAGTCGAACTTGTTTTAATGGATCGAACTCAGGTTCATTCCCATAATCCGTCATTCGCGCTGTAAAATCAAATGAAATGATAATGTCAACAGCTCGCTGTGGTCTCAAAACTGGCGGAAATGGCAAATTCATCGCCAGACCCCCGTCAACAATGTGTAAAACACGTTTTCCCTTTGGTATCACATCTTCAAGCTGATCGAACTCGTTTTCTTCTTCGATACTGGGCTCTTAAGTAGTCGTTAGTGAATTGAAGTTTATAAGGATGAAGTCAATAGTATAGAGTCTATTCTATAGACTGTTTACCATAGAGAGGACTTTGGTCGATTTCAAACTATACTCCAAGAAAATGTAAAATGTCTGACTTTCGAGAAAAAAATTTTATCATAAGAAACAAGGTTTAAAACGGTCGGATTGGATTTTGATTACATCAAATGGGATGTGTTATTTCAGAAATATCGAATTTTGTTGGAATAAAGTCTTCAATCTACCTTTGGACTCACCTTCATTGAATGGCGAAAGAGGGAACTCAATCGATATGTTCAGCGCGTTCATAAAATTTAAAATTCGAGGTGCTCTTTAGGAGGGAATTTCACACATAATAAGCAAATTCGTCGATATGGTTCAGACGGTCCCATTCCTGATTCCCCGGTTCGATAAAAGAGAAATGCGGTCATTGAGCATCAGGAAAAATTTATTAAAAAAACTGATTGACCCTTTAGATGGCGTTTACATTTATGATCTCAACCAGCGTCCAGACTCAACGTCTAACATGGACTCCAAAGTTGTCTACGGAGAAAATACTGATACAAAAAAAAGCCTGACCTTCATTGCAAATGGCGCCGCGCCTCTGTCTTTGCGAGCGACCTCTGGAGGTGATTGCCGATTTATCGGTGATGTTCAGCAAGTTCGTACTGTTTGATCTATCAATTCCAAATTTCGGATGCAAATGTGTAGGCGTCAGTGAACTTTCACGTTTACGATAAAATTTTGCGTGCTGATCAGGTGTACTCGGAACCGAACATGATGAATTTGAACGGAGTCGATTAACCAAAAAATGGGTTTCAGGGCTTGTTGGTGAATGTTTGGTACTTAAAATGGGTATCTTTCTGATATATCAAGCAATACTCCTATATAAATAACCGTGGGTTATGAATCCTACTTATAATTTATAAATTATTTTGAATAACGGTATCTCAATTTACATTGTTAAATACCCAAGTTATAAATCCATTTTCCGATTGTTTTCCCAGCATCAATTAAGCTGCTCATTGATCTTTTCAGTAAACCATCCTTTTTTGATCTGGCTAAATCATTTGATCAAAATCATTAAGAACTAAAATTTGTATTTTTGAAATTCGGTCAAAAGTGGACACTTCCGAAAAGAGAAAGTAGACTCACAGTGGTGTGCGAAAGATTTACGCACCACAGATTCACGCATTTTTCAAAATTTCTCGAAAACTCTTTTGAAATTTTTGAGCAAAAAAACTATTTTGAAATGATTCATATATATTGAGTCATACTAAAGTGCAATCAACATTTCAGATATGATAACTGAACGATTTTTGAAGTTGGAGTCGAAGTTTTGATGACGTCACCAAGTTAGTATGACTCAATATATATGAGTCATTCACAAATAGCTTTTTTTGCTCGAAAATCACCGTTTTTTAAGAACTTGGCATGTCAAAAATTGACGCATTTTAGAAATATGGAGCAGTAGTGAAGTGGGTCAATCTAAGACACAATTGAAATGTTCAATTCAGAATTATGTTATATTCGGTTAAGTTAGGAAATAAATAAATTTTAGATCAAAAATGTATTCGTGCTGGACGTATTGAGTGCGCATAAAGAGCAACGGCAATTTTTGACACCAGAACTGAGCTTATTTGAGAGTAATTTAGAGTCTATTATGTCCAGTGGCCAAGTTTAGTATTTATTACCATATAACGATCTCATTATTAAATGAAGTCATAATAATGGTTATAAACATTTTTTGAAATACCGATTAATCGTTTAATTAGTTGCCAGACAATCCTTGCCACCTTTTCCCGATGTGGATCGGAATAAATTGCATCCGACTTTTGACTCTTCGGAATTAGATATTTCCTCATCGTCTTCTGAATCAGTATTTTGTCCGCTTTGCTCTGCCATTATCCGATGCATTTCCTCATTATCATCAACAAATTGTCCACTTTGTCCCATTTGTCCGGCATTTTCATGAGTTATAACCGGGACTTCGTCAGATTGTGATACAATTATATCCGGTGCACTATTCTTAGATCCTTTTGGACGCGGTTCAAGGACTTCAGAGAGATTTATTTTCAGTTTAATTGCTGAAAAGTCATAAATATAAACATCTTATAGCCTCATAATTCTTAATCTATAATTTGTGTTTAGTTTCAAGGCATATAATGTGTCTTTCTGAAGCGGATTTTCTTCTCGAGTATCTAAGATACTGTATATACTGGATAATTTATAAGTATGATATAAATTACTCTACTGAGTAGTAGTAGATTATTCTCTGGTCTGCAATAGGTCTGCAATATGTCTTTTCCCATTTTTGCGACCCACTTCCAACACACGATCAAACTGATTTAAATCTTTCCCTCGATGAATTAAAATCGAAAATGCAGATCCCCAAATTCCTGAAAATACATGCTTTACAAAGTTTTAATTTTGGTCGTCGTCATTTACCTTGTAGAAAGTGAAGCGGATACTCTGGATGGTTGTTGATAATCGTTCCCATGAAAAACTGTGAAAAGATGCTCAGACTAGAAAGATGCTTCAGACTAGAATCCGATTCAATGCCGACAAATTTGATAAAAAAACTTAAGATGAACACCTTAGCTGAGAACCGAAATGATTTGGCTTCATAAAAGTTGCATATTTTGCCATTCCAATTTCGAATGGGCTAAATTCAACCCACTCATGATATCGCATAGCAGATTCTTTTGGTTTTACTACAACTGCTGTCAATATTGGCATTGGATGCTTGAAGTCTGTTAAACGATTTTGAAATTCAGACAATCTGATTTTTGGATTTTGAGATATTGATAGACTGAATTGCCAGAGCTTCATGATTTTTCAAAAACACCGACCCTCATCGACCTCTCTGAAAAAACGTCATTTTACGCGTAAATTTGATTTTTGACGAAAATTTATGATTTTTTTCAAAACCAAATTGCTCAAAAAACACCAAGAAGAAATTTCTACACGCAGACATATTGGAGTTTTATGATTCAAGTCCTAAAGTAGCATTTCTCGGGCAATTCAGTCTAGATATTGAGTGAATTCCATATCGTCCATTAATCCCTGCCTAGTATTCATATTATGTTTTCCTAAAAGAACTTCGCCAACCATACAACCGAAAATGTCTGCGAACGATACCGGTTGTCCACGTTTATGCTTCTCCCATAAATGTTTTACGTAATTTCTTATTCGTTTATAAAACTTATCATAAAGTTGTTACGTATTGTTGACGCAATTGAAAATAACAAACGGTCCTGAGTTTTTCTGGTGACAAAAGTTTCAGTTTATTATGAATTATTCGATTTCTAATTTCCTTGTTGACATCAACCACACTTACATCTTTATTCGCATATAATGTAGACAAATACCAACTACTTCCTTTTCTGATTTAATTCATTTGTATAATATGAGTCATTTGTATGTTATATGACTCATTAAATATGACACAGAGTCATATCATATGACTCATATGCAGGGATGCTCATACGAAATTTCGTACCCTTCGTACTCCGTACTTTTCGTGCTCGATGCTTGTAAAATGGTCGTACTCTGCATACTCGGTACTCGTCGTTCTCCGTGCTTGAAATAATGGCCGTACCCCGTGCTCAATTTCTTAACCCTCGAGGGTTAACAAATTGGACATTTTATCCTTCATACCCCGTACTCTTTGTACTCCACACGAAAAGTACGCGAGTACGGTGCTATGCAACCGTTCTCGTATGAGAATCCCTGGTATGGCTCACCAAGATGTATGGTGGTAATAAATCGGTAAATTACGGTTACTTTTCCCACGCCGTTTCCTGTGGTTCAACCAGTACCTGAAAGACCCACAGAGTAAGTACAACAATCCAAGATGCCTGTACTTTGAAGAGCTTTCATTGCACCTGCCATTCCTTTCCTTAGATTTACGGAACGTTCGGTTTTATTTTATCAAAACGCGATTACTACTGCCCGTGAATCACTGTGCCTGTCATAGCTCGAAATCCACCTCCAGATCCAATAACAGCAATGGTCGGAGTATGTCGTATGTTTTTTGGGCCATTTAATTTCCCCAAAAGTTTCAGCATATTTTTTGCGATAGTCAGAGATCCACAAACAGGTGTCAAAGACCCAACTGTTCGAATCTTCCGGGGTTAGGACAGCCAACTGGATAGATGTAACGTACTTTGCCACCGGTCTGTGGATCTCTGGCAATTGTTTCTTTTCTTTTCAGTCGAAAATATTTCTCTTCTCCACATAAGGCAAGGGAATAACGCAGATCTGGGGCTTAGTATCAGAATTCAAAATTTCATTAAGAAAAATTAGAAATTTTTTAGGCGATTGTGGCATCATCAAATTATGCTTTATAAATTCAATTTTGAATTCCATAATTGAATTTTTGTCATTTTAAAGGCGAAATCGACTTCACTCGTTTCACTTTCATGGGCTACAAATAAAATTTTCAAATTGACCACCATCGGAAAGACGCACCCCACTTTAAACAATAAAAAATATGTTTTCCCCTTCCTGAAATACAAAGTTTTTGATTTGTATTCTGCATCCAACTCAAGATCATTAATAACGAGAAAAAGTTGAGAATTAAGATCGTCGTTGCTATAATTCTTGTCTTTCAAAAGTTGTCACTACCCCTCCTAAAATGCCATAATCATTCCCACAATATTGCCACAAAATTGCCACAAAATTGCCACAAAATTGCCACAAAATTGTCATAATATGACCATTGATTCTAATGCAACTTACTACGAGGACATTCCGAACTTTGACCAAACTAGATTGGGTTTAGTTCGGATATTGTCAGTTAGTCATGCCACTTAGTTAGCGGGCAGTTAGTCGGCGGGTAGTAAGTTAAAATACAGTTAGTCACATGTCAGTTGGTAGAAATACCAGTTAGTTAAAAAACAGTTAGTCATAATTACTAACTGAACTCGGAACTAACTGAATCCGTCACTAACTGAAACGTCACTAACTGGATTTTTAGGTGAGCGTGCAATTTGGGTCAGGGTTAGATTGGGGTTTGGGTGTAATTGGGGTTATGGTGAAATTAGGTTTAGGGTGTAATTA
>SCLD01093665.1:0-12280 GCA_004367895.1 Oikopleura longicauda | reverse complement strand
GAAAAAGGGAAGGAATTAATGAGAACTTTTATCAATTATAAACGGATTCGTTTAAACTGAGTTTCATTTAAATATCAATTTCAAATATCATTTAAGCTTGTTGTTTCAAAATTTCTTTCATTTTTGAAATAAACTAGTCTGACAGCTGATAACGTATTATAAACTTACTTATAATTTCTCAAAATCAATTATTTCGATGTGACTATGATAATTTCATTTCCTTTCCGCTTTTAGGCCTTTACTTTATTCTGCAAAAGTTCCAATTTTCTATTTTGACATAAGTTTTTTTTATAGTCTATGACTTTTAAAAATCTTTTCAAAATTTGCCAGAAAAGGGAACATGTAACAGTTCAGTACGTTGACAAATACGGTTGAACTGGTCGAGTCACTTTTGTATCGTATTGTTTAGTATGACTACGGTACAAGTTGTTCAATCTACACCGTTGATTATTAGATTGGCCAAGAGCCAGCTGTCATCTTTCATCCCATATTATATGGGCCATAAATTAGAGATTCCTCCTCATATAAAAAGGATGCCATCCTTAGTTCTGGAGGCATATTCTTAGATCGAACTGATTCGAGATGACTCTGACACGAGATTCTATGATCGACAACGAATAAAATACATAATTGAGAGTATGTGAATTTATCAAAGAACATAACACAATACTCGCTTTAGTGACCAAAATAACCGTTATTAGCCGAAATGGCCGTTATTCTTTCCCAAACGACCCGTTAATTTAAGAAAAATAATGTGTTAATTTATGACCAAAATAACCGTTGTGTTTCCAAAATGACCGATATTTTCAACTAAAAAGGTCGTTATTAGTCGAAGTGTTCGTTATAAGCCAAAATGGACGCTATCGATTACCTCAATGACCGTCATTTGAAACAGCACCAAAATGACCTAGATACTTTGAGAATAACGATCATTTTTGTATAAAATATCGGTCATTTCGGTGAAACAGTCATTTTGGTATCAAATTATAGTCATTTCGGTGTCAAATAAGAGTCATTTTGGTAAAACAGTCATTTTGATGTTGAATTAACGGTCATTTTGAACAACGGTCATTTTGGATAACGGTCATTTTGATAGCCTATCTCCAGTGGAGGTATCCCAAGACAGAGACCCTATTGGCAGAAAAATTTGGGTCCCAGAAAAAAGGTGAAAAAATGACCGTAAAATGTATAACCAAAATGACCGTTAAATTTATGATCAAAACTAACCGTTAGCACACTTCCAAAATTACCGTTATTTGAAAACGCCACTAAAATGACCTAGAAACTTCAAGTTTTCGATTAACGGTCACTTTGGTATTTCTTTGGTATTTGTTGATCAAAATATGAGGATAACAGTCATTTTAGTATCAAAAAAGATCATTTTGGTGTCGAATAACGGTCATTTTAATATAAAATATCGGTCATTTTGGTAAAACGGCCATTTTGGACAACGGTCATTTTGGACAACGGTCATTTTAGACAACGGTCATTTTGGTGTCAAATAAACGCCATTTCAATATAGAATATCGCCGATATTATATCGGTCATTTTGGACAACGGTAATTTTGGATAATGGTCATTTTGGTAGCCTTTATTCAGTACTGGTATCTGACAATTTAGATAATTCCAGGAACTTACGTGAACGATGGTTTTATCTTTGGTGAGCATGACTTGTCCAATTTTATCTTTGCCAAGATGTTTTTCGACCCATTGATATTTCTCTGTTACACAGTTTTTGTAATTTGTGATTGGCGATGAACAAATGACAACTTCACAATCCTCTCGAGCATCCAAATATTTAAATGTTTCAATTGCACCTTTTTTGGGCTTTTTCATGTCAAAAAGTATCACTCCACCGGTCGGCGAGTATAGGGGGGGTCAGTCATAAAAGGTTCATACCCAAGTCATTTTATTTTTTAAATCAATCTCGAAAAGAGTCGGATCCGACATACAACGACTCTGAAATGGATTGATGAATTTCAAGATCGACCCAGAATAGATTGAAGATGGCGTCAGTGTATTTCAGAGTCGTTCTAAGTCGGATCCGAATCTTTCCGACATTGATTTCGAAAATATAATGGCTTGGGTCCGGTGTCCGGACTACCCTTAAATAACATATCTAACGGAATAAAATATCATGTTTTTCTCATAAAGTAGAGAACGACTTCCCGAATAAGCAATATCGACGGCGCCATTTCAGAGAATATGATATTTTATTCCGTTATACATGATTTATGATTTAATTTGTGGATAATATATATAATATTATCGGTCAATATATGATAATTTAATATACTTATCATACACTGTATATAAGTTGGGTGCATCTTCCGGACGGTAATTTTATCCGAATTCCGCCTGGGAATCCCAGGCTGCGACAAAATAGAGATTAAGACCATCGGAAAGACGCACCCCACTTTATATCTAAAAGCATAATTTAAGCCATTCCTTGGACTGGTGGTAGGTTCAAAAACCATCCCTCTTGTTCATAAACTTCGTTAGGATTTGTGATTCCCAGCTGATCTTTATAATCATTCCGGACAAGAAATGCTTTTCGATTTTCTAATGGAATGAATGGTCTTCCAGGCCACAGTTTTTTATAATGTTCAAGAAAATGAGCTAAAATTGAGGTTAACAGCCGGGTCATTTTTTAGCGATTTTCTGCCAAGAGGGTTTTTGGCGTATATAATTTCAATTGAAGTTAACCCTTATTGACGAGTTTCCGAGTGGCTACTCAGGGTGTTTTCTGGAAACTTTTTCCAAAATTAAGTTTCTACCATTTTGTGACGTCACTAGTAAAGATTTTCGAGAAAAGTCACGTGGCATGCATAGATGCCGGGTTAGTGCACCTAGATATGATATGTTGTCATACACCCTATGTCACGTGATTAAGATATTGGCTGGAAAAAGTTTCCGGAAAATTGGTCTCACGGGATCCAAAATCCAAAATTTCGGAAAATGCTGGAAATAGTTTTCGGAATAAGGGTTAAGTCAATAAAAAAATCGATTTCAGTAAAGTGGGATGCACCTTCCCGATGATCTATGGCCCGAATTCGACATGGGACTGTATAGAGACGATGGCTATCAGGAAGACGCACCGCACTTTACTTAACATTGAAATTACTCACGTTCCCAGTCACAAAGGACTCCATCCATGTCAATTAAAATTCTCACTTTTCCTGAAATCGAATCTCCTGGTGCCATTTTAATGTTTTCTGCTTTTTACTCTATAAGAAGTTATTCTTGATGATGAAGCTGAAGGGAGGTTGGAAGTCCTATTATTTGATTGGACGTTAGCCAGGTTCAAGATCAGAGCAGGTTAGATCTTTGGCCTCTGATTGGTTTAAAATCGAATGATGTTAAAATGTCGAAATCGTTTTATTACAAATTATGACAAACACACAATTTTGAAATCGACATATTTGATTTAAAGAAATTATGAAATTCGGAGCATTTGAAGTCAATTTTATTGTCATTTCACCCTTAGTGACAAGTATTGCAATTTATTTCCAAAATTTATTTTACAAAAATTCGAATTTCGTGGTATAGAGTGTGGCAAAATAAAGTATTTTTCATGGAGAATCACGTGGTAAAAGGCCAGTGATGCTTACAGACATAGCATTACATCAGTTTGACTGAGAAAATGAACGATGATTACAGTGAAAGGAAAACTAGTAAAAACGAGGGGTACCTCAAATTAGCACATAAAATGATAGGCCACGTGACTTGAGATGCATTTTATTTCAAATAATCACATTTATTTTTCCCTTTAAATTCTCTAACTAAAATCTATTTTTTCTGATCAGGTGATTTATTTTCAAATTAGCACATCTTTATGATGAAAAAAGTTCAAATTAGCTTCTTTTGGGGTAGTGTCGTCTAAATCGTTGTTGTGAGTTCAAGTGTTGAAGTTGCTTCATGCTTAGGGAGCATTGGCTGATGTGGATTGATCGGGGGCGGCCGCAGTATCAACTGCAAATGATTCTGAACGTGTTGCGAATGTGTTTAATTTGAAATTTTTGTATATTCCAGGTGCGACTGCAAAGTTCTCCCAACTTCCATGAGTATTTCCGATAATTCCTTCAACATTCTCAAAAGTGGTTGGCTCATTCCACCACCACCATTGTTCGACCCACTCTTCAGTGCCGTCAAACTTGTCTTCGAGTTTGTAGACGTGGAAAGAACACCAATCCAAAGAAATGGCAAACCAGCACCATTGTTCAAAAGCCAAAGAAGTCCATCCATAATATAGTGGTTCATCAAAATATTTACACTCATTTGCTCCATTGATTGCCATGCAAACTTCAAGTTGCCTGGATTCCGAATCCATAAAAAGCGCTGGAATTTGAGAACCAATATTATCAAAAGGTTCTCCAGCGACTGATACACGAAAAATATTTATTTTTTGATTTATCAGAGCCGTATGATCAACTCTCAAGTCAATTGTGAGATCAAACCAAGGATAAACAACAGCATTTTCAAAGACGACCTTGTTGGGTTTAAAATCGAAAAAGGTTGGACCATAAAGGTTCATTCTGAAATCACCACCACAAATTTTGGTTTCATCGCCGATGCAAGGTAACGAACATTCTTCTGGTTGCGAAACTCGAAGTGCACGGTCAACATCATTACCACAATAACAAGAATCACCATACTCAACTCCGTAGTATAGAAAGTCTTATTATTGGTTTCTTATAATAAGTATTAATACTTTATTAATTGAACCATGATCAGTTGTCAATAGGTATTTTAAAATTCGTCGAAAATCGAGTTCAAATATTTTGGTCATGAATCTGAACATGCTATAAATAAGGTGAATCGTTAAAAAAACCTGCTTGCTTGAGGTCGAACTTTTTCATTATTTTGGAGGACTTTGTCTGGAAAGGGCATAAGCCTAGGGGCGTTAATCGTTTAAAATTGGTAGATCGGTTCAGACTTAAGGAAGTCACTCAGGAAAAATATCATCTAAGAAGTGTGTTTTTGCATATAAAAGGTTCAAAATCAAAAAAGAAAGAGACGCCAATTTTCCTTTTGATCAGTGGAACTGTGATATCCTTAGCTGGTCACCCTCAAGGTGCTAGACTAATTATGGAAAGTTCCCGACGCCTACGCGTTTGTAGGGAACTGACCATCGACCGACCAGTAGGCCACTCACTTCACTCTTGTTGGAGTTGAAGTCGTACGTATTATTGTTTGTTGACAATAAACCCCCTTGCCCTATATTTATATAATGTTATCACTAAGCAGGTTCTAGTTAAGGATACAACAGGAACTACCATGAATCTTTTAACCACAGTGATACCGATGTGACACCTAAACCTTTGGAAAATATCAATTTAAAACTTAAATGGTTAAAGCATATATAAGAGACCGTAACCTTCTTTGAAACAGATCTTCTCACATTCTTTTGGGGTCAAATTCTCAACTAGAATACGTTGAAGTGAGCCACCTTGGAGAACGCGTTGATCCCTTGGAGCATCGCCGACGCAAACGCCATCAATGACTTGTGGGAGGACACTCCAAACATTCATGGCACTATAACCACCACAATTCTCCCAACCTGAATAATCTCCGCTACATCTCATATTGCACTGGTCAGACCATGTGAATGGGAATCCTTCTTCTGGTTCATCACCACACCAGCATTCAGTAAGGTACTCAACACCAGCATAAGGATATCCAAAATAGTTTTCATTGTCATGTCTCATCATTTCACGACAACCCGCTGTGCACTCTTCGACACTGTTGACACGAACTGGTAATCGTTCCGATTCCATCAAGCGATAAGGGAGTACTCGGTTGCTCTTTTCATCCCTGACGCAGGAACCATACAGCGTTTCTTAAATTCAAAGTTCAAATTCGGGCTCAAAACTGAATATAAATCTCTTTGAAAATTACCTTCATGGTGACCATCGGCTTTAACAACTGCGATCGCTTCTAAAACGGCGGTTGAAACTTTCATCTTTAAAACTTTTGAAAATTCTGAAGAAATGGTGAAAAGACTTCGTTTTTAAACAGAGTGGTACCAAAAAGTCGCTGGAGATCCTCATGAACCGAGATTTTACGGTTCTTCACCAGCGGTATGAACGAGGCAGGATGAAATATAACGTAATATGACCCGAGTTATAACCGGTATCTGGATTGAACAATATAAATTTTATATATTTTTTATTTGTTTGAGACCAGAATCTAGGTTCAAGCCGAAGTCATGGGGATTATTTGAACGAACAGACAGAGTACATGAGATACCACAATTAAGCACATTTTTATTCGATCACGTGTCTTTATATTAAATAAGCAGATTTATTTTTCCCTTTAAATTCTCTTTCAGTGTTCTATTTTGTTCTGATCATGTGATTTATTTCCAAATTAGCACATTTTTCCCTGTTTCAAATAAATTGTTCCCAGTTTGTACTAATCTGACTAATTAAGGGTGTCCTAATACTTTTTGGGCAAAATCGACCTGTTTTAGAAAACCTACAGATTTTGAACAGATGATTCAAAATCGATTCTGATTTTTTATCTTTTTGGGGAAATTTTGAATCTCAGAAAGGGGAAATTAAAAAAATAAAGATACAGTTACTTGTACAATTAATGTAGAATTTCGTCTAAAGAGTGTTTTTGTCTGAAAGTGTGTATTTTTGAAAAAACCCTATTTATGAAAAGTATTTTTTGAAAAAAGAGTGTATTTTTGAGAGCCTTACTGTAACTCTTGAAAGAGGTGCGCTGGGGTAAAACTGATAAGCTCATCCGAATCGGAGGACTCAAATTACCCTAAAATAGTTATTTCATCGAGAAAGATTGTATTTTAAGAAAATACTGTATTTTGGAGCGCCTAACTGTAAGTCCTGACAGAGGCGGGCTACGGTAAAACTGATAAG
Organism: Oikopleura longicauda; assembly: GCA_004367895.1. NCBI lineage: Eukaryota > Metazoa > Chordata > Appendicularia > Copelata > Oikopleuridae > Oikopleura > Oikopleura longicauda. The sequence goes on along the minus strand of SCLD01093665.1, from coordinate 5,399 downwards.
CTCATCGGAATCAGTTGACTAAAATAACCTTGAAACCAAGATTTCATCAAAATTGGCGAATATCGACCAAAGGTAGTAGGACGCCTTTAACAAACCTAATGCCTCTAGCTTGCGATGCCTTCCGATTGCCATTCCTCTAGTTTGCCATGCCTCCAGTTTCCCACAATCGCTAGGTGATACTGAATTTTTTGCCACAAAGGGGACTAGGTAAAACCGTACTCCAATTTTCAAAGGGGACTAGGTGAAACTGTACTCGAAATTTTGAAGGGGACTAGGTGAAATACGTCTACGAATGCTAAATTTTTCAGATGATCATAAGAATAAAAACTGAGGTTTATTAATAAAACATGTTCTATATAATATTTTAGGTCCTGCAAAGAGTTAAAAATAACCATACAATGGTTACTTATGGTTACAAATAACCATAAAATGGTTATATGGTTATCGTAATCATAACCATTACCAACCATAAACATGCTTTTGAAGTCGATAACCATGACCATAACCAACTTTTATGGTTATTTTTGGTTCATTATGGTTAATAAATTGGTTAATTAACCAACCATAAAACTTTTTTCCAAGGCGAAAACCATAACCATAATTCGGATTCTGTGTGTTCGATTATTGCGAATGCGGTTTGTCTTTTATACTTCTCTCAACGGCTCTCCTCATTTGCCCGCCAGATTGAACCATAACCATAGTGAACACTAACCAACCATTAGGTTCAAAAATAATGGTTATTTTCAACTCTTGTCCCGCAGGTATTTTTGATACCATATTTGCAAAACCAATCGGTCGCCAGAGTGAATTCAAGATTTTGGGCTGAATTATCATCTGAAAAAAAAATTCACATTTGGACGACCCAGGGCCACTCTGGAATTTCCCAAAAACCCCCTTCTTTTCAAACTTTAGCCTCCACCAACCGAATATGTTTCTAAAAGGAAATCGACTACGCTGAATCCGAATCTGAGGTCAGATTTGACGGCCGAAAAAAAGCAACGGTCTTGATTTTATCTATGCAAGGCGCCAGTACGGTTTCACCTAGTCCCCTTCAGAAATTGGAGTACGGTTTCACCTAGTCCCCATCAAAAACTCGAGTACGGTTTAACCTGGTCCCCTTCAAAACTTCGAGTACGGTTTCACCCAGTCCAATTGAAAAATTGGATTAAGGTTTTAAGTAGTACCCTTTATTGAAAAAGTTCAGTATCACCTGGTCCCCCCCTATACTAGTTTACCACTCGTTTGCCGCTAGTTTGCCACGGATTATCTGGACAATTTTTGAGATGCTTCTGCTTTTACAGACATTTTATCTTAACGTCATTAGAAAAAATTCTAAATTCAAAGCCTGTAATTAAACGGCTACCAGCCGTCCAAAAATGAATTTTGTTTCATTTTTTATCCAGAGAAGTTTTAAAGGGACCGTCCTTAACGTCCTTAAAGTTTGCACATGGCGATTTCACAACGATCACACTATGCGTTCGTGACCGGACATGGGCAAAAGTTACAATGGCGTTATTTTAGAAAAAGCCGTTGTTCTGCAACGGAAGCCTTAGAAACAGTTAAATCGTTTAAGTGATTCACCGAGGCCATGGAATTTTTAGATGAATATTTTGGTATGAAAACCCTCATTTCTTATTGAAAATTAACGAACAAAGAACTGGTGTGACTTTATGCGAGTAATAAGACTGATTATCGTATATTGTAACCTTTTTTAAGATATTAGTTGGACAACTCAAGATCAAGTAAGTATATCTTACCGATCACGTTTATGGATCGTACAGTTTAGAAAGAATGCACGTCAAGATGAGTGATGTAAGTTGGCACTAAACGTAAAGTAAGATAAGGACAACTTATTCAGTACGATCGTACCTGTACGATGTGATCGAAAGGATCGTGGTTGGATGGCAACGATCGTAAAAGATCTAAAGTAACTTTATTACACTGGAAATAATCCGTAATAGGTTACCTTTAAACTGGTCAATGAATTGACTGTGAGTTGGACGCGTTTTATATAAATAAATGTACACTGAAATAAACCGTTTTATTCTTGATAAAATAGACTTATTAGTATCGAACCTTTCGGGGAATGAAAGCGCAGTTGGACGGTTTAAATAATTAGTTGGACAACATGTAATAAATACCTTTTGTATAAATAAAGTAAAATGGTATTTCTGATAGGTGACTTGTTTGAAGTGATGAGAAATCTTAATATTAAGTTAAGTAAAATTATATAACGCTATCTAAATTGACTTATTAATATATCACTTGGATATTTAAGAATACCTTTTTCAGATTTCTCTTTTCGGGGAAGTGATAGTAATTGCTCAAATTAGTAAAGGTTGAAATAATGCGTCATATATTTGACTGCGTCTTTATAATGACTTGGTCAAATTCTACGGAATTTACAAAAACCCGAATCGTGACTCGAACGAAAAGCTTCAAATTGAAGGTACCAGGGTCAATTTAGGGGGTTTCGGGATTTCATGGGAATTAGAAGTTAAGATTTCTTGGGAATTCAAATTTTAAATACTGGTTTTAACACTGATGTTAAAGCTTTTGACAGGGTCAACGACTGCACTAAATCTCAATAACTCGAATTAAAGGAACTATTTCAAGAAAAGCGGAAAAAAATTTCTGAGAATCTGTTTTCTCTGAGTTGAGAGAGTGAATATGCATGCAATAACCAGGAACTGAAACCTGTCTGGAGAAAGCATTTCTGGTGAGTCCTTATTTCGCGAAATTATGTTCGGATTCCCTGGAAATTCATAGCTAGAAATTCCTAGGACCTTAGTATTTCAAATCAGTTTCAAACACCGAATATGATACTTTTTTGCTGTAACCAACTCTGGTGAGTCCAAATTTCGCATTATTGAGGACAGATTTCCTGGGAAAACTTAAAATTCGGGTTTTATAAAAAAGTGATGTGCAAATCCAACGAGAACCCTGTGCTAAAAGATTGCGACAGATGAAGATTGACCAAAATGACCGTTATTCAACGCACCTTCTTCAGCACATTTTGTTTCAACATATTTTGGTCATTTACACAACCGAGATGACCGTTGGTATAATCTCAATGAAAGAATATCATATTCCCAGGGAATCCGATCAAATATTTTGACCAGTGGATTAAGAATGTTCAATTCATTGGAAAACTGATTTTTAACTCTAAAAATTCCACTACGGTAAAAGTTAATCAAGATTATCAGTTCCTGGTTATTGCATGCATATTATCCCTCTTAACTCGGGAAACCCCGATTCCAAGGAAATAGGTCCTTTTATTCGAGTTATTGCCATCCTCCAAGTTTGCCACACTTTTTGAAACTAAGTTTGCCCTGCCTCTAAATTGCCCTCTCCTAAGTTCGCCAAGCCATCCAACAATGGTTTCACCTAGCCCTCTTTGTGGAAGTACAGTTTCACCTAGTCCACCCCTATGTTTCTATATCTTGACGTATGCTTTATAGTTTTTTTAGACTTACGAGGACCCTAACGGAATCAGGAGACATACTGCATGCTGGTTGGTTTCAGACTTAATAACGAGAAAAAGTAAAATTTTTGAATTTGGACAATCCGACTAAATATTCTGAATAAGCATCGAATATAAGCTCTTCACACCAAATTCAATAAAGTCTGAAATCAACCACTGCAAATTAGTTTTTCCGAAATGGTGAACAGTCTTCACGCGTGTCTGCAGTTTAATTTCCGGAAACTTTTTCAAGACAAATTTCACGAGGAACTTGTCAGGATTTGTTTTAAAATACTCGGTTCCCGTGTGATCATATTTACCGGAAACGTTTTTAAGTCAACTTTACTGAGTTCCTGGAAAAAAATTACGATAACATGTTTCGACTGAAAAAAAAGTCCGGAAAGCAAGCGTGCTAGCATGCTGTATGACAACTCGGATTTGCCTCATTTGTCTCAAATCGTCGATTATGGAAAAACTTTCCGGAAAAGATCCTGTGTGGCCACCCGATACTGGTCAATAAGGAGGTTGGAATGATTTCAAAATCAAGAATTAGTTTTACATGATATTTCTGTACTTTATTAACGTTTTGTTTTTATCACATAGTCAGTTAGTCACAAAGTCAGTTAGTCACATACGTCAGTTAGTCACATACGTCAGTTAGTCACATACGTCAGTTAGTCGGTTGAGGTCGCCATAATGTAATTTACATTTAAGGTTTTATGGTTGATCGTCATCGCCAATGAACACCTCTGCTCATCGGTATGAACTGGCATGCAAAAAGGTTACGCGTTATGAACCAGGTGGTATCGAGTCATATTACGGATTTCACAAATTAATATTATATTAAAGGTTTAAAGTAGAGCCTTCACGGCGTATTGTTTGGAACTTACCCTTAGTCTAGTTCGTTGGCTTTGCGGCGTTTGGCAAAATGGTTCGGTGCGAAAATTGCGAACAAGCGAGCAGCGAACATGTTTTTTCAACCACGCTGTAATTTCAACCATTTATATTTATCTTCCCGAGGCGATATAATAAATTTGTTATATATAGCCGCCGGTTATTGGACGGAGACTAGATCGGCTTTATAGGATTTTCATGCCATTCCATCCTGGGTAAATCAGAAAGGGAAATCATTTTTAAAGCCAGGAATTTCACCAAGAAGTAACTTTCAGAACCATATTTCTCAAACAATAGAGGGCCTATAGATGGATCAGCCACTATATGGCGGAATTCATCAAAAATACCCGCACAGACTCGTGGTCATTTCCGTTTCCGGATACATTGACTGGAAGTGACCGAAATTAACCATAATTGCCGTTACCACATTAGCAATCATGGAAATTCATTTAAATTCGAATGACATCTCGAATTTTCACTGGAAATTAACCAAAAATGAACCGGTCACAGTATTCTTATTGATAATTTGACAAAAATTGATGCATTTTGACCGCTTGATATGTCAGAGGTCAATGAGCTCAAAACTCAAAATGGCTCTCGAGCACCTCCTGCTGATCGAATAAGCTCATTTTTGACAAAATATAGTTAATAAGAGAAATTTTTAATTACACATTATTTCAGAGTAAATTATATAAATAGGTCAATCAACCTACGCTTTTCGTAAAAATTAAAATTCAGAACAAGCTAGAATATTTTGCGTGGGCGTAGCTCAGTTGCTAGTTATTACATACGGACGAAACTTTGCCATTAAATATATTTTTGCCCATTTTTTTATTTTTGCTTAAATCGGGCCAGTTCGGCACTTCCAACTCGACCATGAATTATGGTACATAATGAAATTCTGACCTACTTTTACCTCTGATTGAGTTTAAATTGCATAGTATCTAAAAAGGGAACAGAAACGGTATTTAAAATCTGCGAGGAAGTTTTGATTGGCGTTTTAAATTCCAGCTAAAGGTCCTTGAAGAAAACTCGCTGATTC
>SCLD01093654.1:0-12284 GCA_004367895.1 Oikopleura longicauda | reverse complement strand
AGTAGTAAGTATATCTTGGGGAGCAAGTCGTGCACTTTTCTTCAAATGACGTGCCGCCAAAAAAGTGACAGCTACCTGTCAAAAAGTGACAGCTACCTGTCAAAAGTGACAGGTGTGTAAACAAACGTTCCTAAAGTAAACAAAAAGTGACGTAAAGTAAACAAAGATGACCTTGACCTTTGAACTTGACCTTGAAGTGAAAATGAACTTGAACCTATTTATAAAGAAACTTCGATATCTCAAGTTCAGCTTATCGGAAATCGGTCAAAAATACATTTTTGAACTCCTAGAATCACGCCGGATTCAGTTTTCAGCCTTCGGAAACCTTTTGTTCGAAATATAACTCAGCTTCAAAATGACAACTTCATAAACTCGAATTTACCGAAACGGAATTCGGTAAAATTAAACGATCACGCCGGATCAAGCTTCAGTAAACCTGCTTCGAAAATAAACCTGCAAATCAAATTTTTAGTCAGACACGTTAAGGGTGGTTCGTACAAAAACAATCATTATTAAAATGTCGGTAAAAGTAAAAATCGGCGAACCACCCTTATGATAAAATATAATTTTTTTTTCAAATTTCAATTTGGCAGTACAAAATGGAATGGTTCAGTATTATTGGCACCAGATTTACTGAGTCATATTTTATGAGTCATAAGTTATGATTTGTTGAGTTTGGCAAATTCTGCATGTCTAATTAGAGCTTCTTCTGAACTGTCTTCATCTGTCCATGAATCATCGTTTTCTTCAGCTTGACCGCCTTCGTTTCGAACATCAGCATTTTCTTCAACTTGACCATCTTCATCGTCTTCATCAGATTCTTCTTCATCTTCATCAGATTTTTCTTCAGATTCTTCTGGTATGGTTTCTGGGAGGGTGAAGTTGACCACCGAGACATTTGTTGAATTGGCTTGAGCCGATAGCCATCGTTCCCGGACCAGCTTCTGGTAACTTTTGTCGCCTTTTGGAACTTCAAATGCAGCCATTTGCGCAAATCGATTTAACCAGATCGAATAACCGGTAATTAGCAATTCCTTGTATAATTTACCTATTTTTCTTCGACTCTCAACGAATCTATCTTGGATAAATCCTTCGAAAGAGGTTTTTTTTACGATTTTGAGTCACATGACTTTTTTTGTCACGTGATTATTTCGAAAAATCGAAACCTTGCCTAGAATGTTAATGATGGAATATTCTTGATAAAGCGTGGGTGTGACCAATTCCCAATAGCAACGGCGTCCTGTCCAACTTCGAGGAGAACTGATTGTAGGCGCTAAAAAAGTTTGTTTTCGAAAAAAGCCAGAGTTTTCTGTCAAAAAGGAAAAATTGATGAAACATACCAAGTGCTCCATATGCTTTTTTTAAAGCTGATTTTTTCAATGCGGTTGAATTTAAATATTTTCCGTCAAAGACATCCAAAGGGGCTCTGTACACACATTCATCTTTGGCCAAATCGGCTTCGCTTATTCCCAAAGGAAAAACATTCCAATACTTATTTTTTGGAACGAGACCGCCACCTTGACTTTTTTGAGTCATTTTATTGATGAGGACCTAAAAAATTAAATTGAGGTCAACTGAGGTCAAATAAAATTTTTGCCCTAAAATGAACAAAACTTACAAGCTCAACTCGTGAGATGAATTCTTCCCAACTGAATTCCTTATTCAGAATAAACGCTCGCGGAAAGAATTTGAAAGGGGCTTCGAAATTTCGTTTTTCAACATCTAAAGTATAGGGGGTCAAAAATTAGTCACTTCAAAAAAAGGGTTCAACGGAAATTATACCTGTCAATTTTCCGTAATCGGTGACTGCTACTTTTCTCAGCTCCTCTTCGCTGGTGTTTTCAACATATTCTAAAAGTTGAAATTAATAAGTTTGAAGGAAGTGAAGCTTGAACACTTACTATAAAATTTTGAAAGGATTTCATTTCTTGGCTGCTCAGTGTCCAAAAGGGCAACAAGAAGCTGAGGAGCGCACACAAAATCGGCCACTTGCATGATTTTCGATTGTGGTGTTCCCTTGACGGATATAGAGGGAAAGTTCAGATGAATCGTGTTTACGACGGACCATGACTCATTTGCTTCGTAAAAACATGATGAGGTCTTACTGCGCTTGAACTTGGACGTTTGCAGTTGATTACCTTTGCGTTTTATTGGTTTCTTAGGAGGCATTCTTAATTAAGTTCGAAATAAAAAATAGACTAGAAACGAGTTTCGGAATTTTGGGCAGTTTTGAACACAGTCTGAACACAGTGAGTTATTTTAGACACAGTCTGGCTTTTTTGATATTTTTTTTAATGTTTTCTGACGACATTGATTCCCAGTTCATTACGGTCTCCCATGTCGCAATCGATTTCTCCCTCTGTAATAATAGCTTATTATTCAGATATGTTGGAGCTGGCGCGAGTATATCCGGTTTTTCTGGTGTTGGCTCGATGGTCACTTTTGGGTGTGGTCCCTCTAGAGGTGGTGGTGGCGGCGTTTCAGACGTTATTGGTGGAATTTCTAAATATATTTTTAAGAGTAGTCAGCAAAAATTTTCGAAAATTTCGAAAATCGATGAAAGATGACGTCATCTAATGTATTTTCATGTGTGTTTAGCCTAAGAACCATAAATACGAAGTTCAAATCTGCTAGGTACCCTACTCTTAACATGGGATCGAAATAAAGTGGCTACCTTCGATTGTAGGCAGTGATGGGTGTTCTCCAGGCTCTTGTGACGAGTTTTTTGGCCCTTCTCCAACACAATCATCATTTGATTTTATTTGAAAATCCTTGTTAATGAGATGTTTCGGAATTGATTTCAAAAGATGCATTCTTTTCTTCGTAAGTTTTTTTCCAGCGCTTGAATTAACGGGGAATAAGCTGGCCTGGCATTTCTGTACCACACGTTGAGCATTCACTTGGCTTAAAATTTATTATTATTCATGGACTGATTATTGACGAAAAATGTACTACAGTATGGTCAGTGTATTAAACTAACCAGAGCCTTATGATTTGGACAACGTCTGATCCATTTGAACATTTGAAATAAGTTTGGACGTTTTCGAAATCTTTGCCCAGATTCCAAATGAGATTTGGTGACTGCTTGAGAACCAAAATATTCGTTTTGAATTTTTCGGAAACATGTCGGCAACAACCGCTGGGATTTTTTGGCCAGTATGTTGGATCAATTGTGGCGTTGCGCTGGAACTCTTTCAAAAATTATTAAGTTATACGAGCCTAATTATAAACACCTATTCTAATTTACCTAATGACTCCGCAAGACTGTACGAAAGATCTCTTTCCCTTGCTTTGACCTTCAAAAGTTGGGAAACCCGAGTTAACTCGTGTTCGTGTTTTCTTTTTCGAAAAGTCATTTTCCGAATTTCTAAAAAAATATATTTTTTTTAAACCACAAGACCTTAAGCTTCAAGAACAGACAAATGTTTAGAGGACACCGTCTGTTACTATCCTTCACAACCTCCACACTCAACGCGTTAATAGGTGAGCATCAAAACTCAGCTTCAAAACATTGATTTTCAAGAAGGTTTTTCCTTTTATCAGTGCACAGCCATGGGGCAGAAACTTAGTTAAGTGGTTTAAAAATAATATATCAAAATTCTAAGTAAGACTCGTTCTTAAATCGAAATAAAAAAAATTTATCGTGTCAGTATCCATCAGTGATCCCTAAAATAATCGTTATTTTGATTCGATTCTGAATCCTTCTTTGTTACACCATTGACTCGGAAGGTGAAATTTTTACCCAGCCGTGAATGGGTAAAATCTTACTTTGAAAAAAAATTGTTGAAATATTTTTACCCATTTAGGGCTGGGTAAAAATTTCACCTTCCGAGTCAATGGTGAAAATGTTTTATAATAGACCCTTACCAAGTTTATCATCGTTATTCTCAATAGCAACAGTTATACCAATCATGACGTCGGTACCAGAGAAGGGGTACCAGTTTCAATCAGACCATCGTCCTCGAGTTTGTCATATATGATTTGTCTCAATCCTAAAATAAAAATGAATTCATGTTATGGAATTCAAATGTGTGAAGAGGGGGTCGAATCTCGATTTTGTCGTAATTTCACGTTGGGAAGAATAGGGACGACTATTAGAAAGACGCACCCCACTTTAAAATATGAGAAAGGTGATTGTGATTTACCTTGGGTCGGACTTTTCGAAAGTGTCTTGTGGATCGTATGCTTTTTGATTCTCTACATCACGATCGTCAGTAAAAATGGGCTGGTCCAAACTGTCCAGATTCAAATTCTTTTTTGGGATGTTATAATCATTAACTGATCGATTTCTTTCTCTCAAACCGAAATCAGTCGGTTTATCGTTACCATAATTGACAGAGCTTTGATTTTGACCCAGACCATCCATCAATAAATCAACACCATTATTTTCGTTCGTATCAAATGTTTCCGGCTTCGATGAGAATAAGTTTTGATCGGGAGCAATAGACGATTCACATAGAATTTGGTCGGTACATGGTTCCATCTCTTCTGTCGATATACTCAAACCTAAATACAACTGGTTATGTTACAGATTACTTATGTATCTATAAGTCTAATGCGATCCCCGTTATATATTTGCTTCATTATATTTTTGGTTTTACCTGGTATATTGTCATTGACTTCCGGACCAAGGAAATATTTATCCACTGTTGAATGTCCATTTTCAATGCTTGGACCACCAAGGGCTTCCACCGCCGAATCTTCATCCATCGACTCTGAATCTGGATACGGAACCAGTGGAGTTCGGCTACTTGGAGACGCTTTCGACTGTGCAGCGTAATTTCTTAATTTGGTCATCGGGCCTAAAAAGTACTTTTCAGGAAATTTAAGTTTGGTAAGTTCGTCAATTTTGAACTTGCTGATGAACTCGAGTGAACTGATCTGGTCCTTTCATTGGATATGGTCCTCAATCAGCGTGGGTGTGAAGTCATATTTCCGAAAATCCGTCAGAAAAATATCCGAACATAACACTAATGAAGGTATCAGAAAGCACCACGTACGAGTTTTTTCGACGTACGAGTTTTTTCGACTCAACTTAGGCTTTGGTATCAGCTTTGGTTAAGAAACAAATTCCGATAAACCCTTATTTGAAAACCCTTAAAATTGTACGGCGAAATCGTAAAGACTCTACGGTAAAGTACTTACGGATAGATGGATTGTAAGAAATAACCATAATAATCGTATATTCTGTAAATTCAGCCATTAAAATTGAATGTCTTGAATTTTGAATTTCAACAGATTTGTAACTGATTGCATTTCGATTGCACGTCAGTTTGAATTGTTTCATATGGTGACTCAACCCTTCCATTCGAAGCAACTGGGCCATCGCGGCATCATCACGTGACTGCTCATCTGGGTTCTGATCATTTCCTCTTCTGTTTACATAGCAAAGATTCAAATATGTTGCTTTTTCGAACAGCATCACTAAATATTAAATTTATATTATATTTCTGAATCCCCGCCTCATCTGGTTTACTATAGGGGGTTCACATATTAGAGTGGCCCACCTGGTCTTGAACTTAGAGACAACAGAGAATCTACTTGGTTCAGAACTTACATTTATAAAAGTGACCCGATTTCGCATGTAAAGTTGGTCACTCTTATGTATGCAAGTTCTGGACAAAGTAGGGTCTCTTTTGTGTGTAGTTCAAGATCAGGTGAGTCACTCTATTGTGTGATACCCCCTATAATATACCAGATGAGGGGGTCCAAGAATAAAGTGGAGTGCGTCTTCCCAATGGTACCCCCTTCAAAGTATGTTTCATATTTACCGGTGAGCTTGGATAATCGTCTTTGAAAATCATTCTTATCTTATAAGCACCTCCTTCCCATGAAATTTCTGGCCTGGAATACGCATTCCAAATTCATCAAATTCATAGTACCATCCTAAATAATCAAAAGTTATGATTTACACCGAGAGTCAGTGAATACTTACGGCATGTTTCACAGGTTTAGCAACGAATCCATAAATTGGATTTTTTCGCCATGATTTTCGTTCCTTCGAAAGCCAAGTTGTTGCGATACCGGACAGTCTAAATCCTAAAATATCAGAACAAAATTTTCATTTTAAAATTTTTTCAAGAATGATGAAAGCCCAAAAGACGGTTTCTCTGTGACTTTTTGCAATTTTTTTTCACTTTTCCTCCCTTTTGTTTTTCTCTATTTTTCCTTTCTGTCGCAAGTTAGGTTTCGTATGAGTCATAACTTTTGCATGAGTCACCTTGACTGATTTACTTGGGATTAATTTCTCTGACACACTCTTTTTTCAATTTTGGGTCACTCGGAATTATATCTTTGGCAGAATTTTATGATTTCTTTATTTTTTTCTCTCTTTGATTTTTTGATAATTTTCAAATTGTAAAAAAGTGGATTTTCGGAATCACCAGAATTGCCACAATCAGTACAGAATCGTTGCTAGAAAGAAACTTCGTCATACTGAGTCTCTACTTTTTCTTTTCAAAGTCGCAGTGGCTCGAAAGTGGGTTCGATGACTCATTCAGGCGTTGAAATGACTCACCGAATGACTCACTTCTCAGAGTTAGAACCTAATTCTGAACAAACCTCATTTTTATGGAAGTTTTTAAAGTGGGGCACGTCTTTCCGATGGTTGTCGTCTTTATACTTCCCCACGCGAAATTCGGACCAAATGACAATCGGGAAGACGCACCCCACTTTATGAGGCAACGAGGAGAATAAATTAGCCTTCAGTAATGACTCATCGTTGGTGACTCATCGATTATGATTCATCGGTGAACCGCTCGTTGATTCACTTGAGTTTTAACGTTCAAGAAGAAATTCTTTGCAAACATTTTCAGCAGTTGGTCTTTCATGTGGGTTTTGATTTGGACATTCCTGAATTTGAATGTTTATGGTGGCGCCCAAGAGCAAATAGATAGTTTTCAGTTTTCCAAAAAATATAATTTCGGTAACCATCTCGGTAAAATTTGAGGGAGGTAATCTCTGCGGAACATTTTGAAAAGTCGGCTTTTTTACGATTCCATATGAACCATATGAATAGGCTAAATTCCGATAAATTTCAATACTTTCATTTTCAAGCCTAAATTGTCATTTTTGATGAAAAACCACAAAAATGATAACTAGGGTGAATCCTGTTATTTTTACATAATCACCCTTTATGGGATATTTATGATTTTCAACATTTTCACGAAACTAGTCATTATCGGAATGGCCATTTTCAGGAAAATCGCGAAAATCATATAAAGGATGAGTTGGTAAAAATCCATGAATTCATCCTAGTTATCATTTTTGCGGTTTTAATAAAAAATATCAATTTAGGCTTGAAAATGAAAGTTTTGAAATTTCTCGGAATTCACCCTAGTAAAAAAACAGGTGTGGTATCGAGTGAAGTAAAAAACGGGTGTGGTATCGTGTATTGTATCGAGTGTGGTAAACAAAACCATGCCTGTACTGTGAGCCATTCGAATAATATTTTGCATTGATGTTCTAAATTCTTTACCTATTGAAAGCATTTTTTGAACATTTTCACCATCCTAAAAAAATATTTTCAATTCTGATTGGGGAATTCCCAGGGTCAATCAGAGCCAAGGACTTCATGGCCAAAATGTGTAAAATGGTCGTCTCTAGGATGTCCTCACCATCCGAAATTCGGGCCGAATGACCATCGGGAAGACGTACCCCACTTTATAGGGTGAATTCGTAAAAATCAAGGAGTTCACACTAGTTATCATTTTTGTGGTTTTTCATCAAAAATGAAAATTTAGGCTTAAAAATGAATATTTTGAAATTTCTCGGAATTCGCCCTAGCATAAGAGTGTTTACTTAGTCTACAACTTACGCACATTAGAGTGACATACTTGCTCCCAAACTTGAACACATTTGAGTGAGCCACTTGGTCTAGAATTTCCACACATTAGAGTGACCCACTTTCGTATGTTTAGGCATGCAAGTTTGGGAGCAAGTATGTCACTCTAATGTGTGTCAGTTGAAGACTAAGTAAGCACTCTAATGTGCGCAAGTTCAAGATCAGGTGGTTGACTCTAATGTGTAATCCCCCTATAATATACCAGATAAGGGGGCGCCAAAGAATAAATCATATTTTTTTAGTTTTGAATATAGGGGGTACAAATAAGACTGTTGCACATGACTCAGAATTGGCACATATCGGAGTGTAACACTTTCGTATGTTAAACCATTTGTAAGTGGTGCACCCTGATGTGTGCCAATTCTGAGCCATGTGCAACAGTCTTGTGCCCCCTATATTCAATACAAAAAATATATTATTTATTCGTTGGCGCCCCCTAATCTTAGGGTGAATTCCAAGAAATTTCAAAACTTTCATTTTCAAGCCTAAATTGTCATTTTTGATGAAAAACCACAAAAATGATAACTAGGGTGAATCCTTGGATTTTTACGAAATCATCCTAAATATAATTTTCAAAAAATATAGGGTGAGTTCGTAAAAATCCATGAATTCACCCTATTTATCGTTTTTGAGATTTTCCATAAAAAATGACAATTTAGGCTTGGAAACTGAAAGGTTTGAAATTTCTCGGAATTCACCCTACCCTAACCTGGTATATCATAGGGGGACGACGCATTAGAGTGGCTCACCTGGTTTTGAACTCACACACATACAAAAGAGCCTACTTGGTCCAGAATTTGCATAAATAAGAGTGACCAGCTTTACATGCTAAAACATACGAAAATGGGTCACTCTTATAAATGTAAGTTGTAGACCAAGTAAGCTCTCCAATATGTGTCAATTCAAAACCAGGTGGATCACTCTAATGTATGACCCCCTATAAAATACTAGATCAGGCGGAGTCCTGAATCATCGAGTATATACTTTTGTAAGAAATATAGGGGCCACCAGATCAGATTGCACCACTTTACATGTAAAATCGTATGAAAGTGGTACACTCTGATCTGGTTCCCTCTAAATTTCCCTCTAAACAGTATATACTCGATGATTCTGGACTCCGCCTTATCTGGTGTATTATAGGGGGGTCATACATTAGAGTGGTCCACCTGATCTTGAATTTATACATATTGGAGTCTACTTAGTGAATAACTTACATTTATAAGAGTGACCCAGTTTCGTATGTTTTTCGCATGTAAAGCTGGTCACTCTTATTTATGCAAATTTTGGACCAAGTAGGCTCTTTTGTGTGTAAGTTCAATACTAGGTGGGCCACTCTTATTTGTGATTCCCCCCTATAATATACCAGATTAGGGGGGTCCAAGAATAAAGTAAGATACGTCTTCCCGATGGTCATTTGACCCGAATTCCGCATGGGTTAGTTTAGAGATGACGACCATCGGGAAGACGCACCCATTAGTATGAAATATAGGGAGGATCAAATTAGACTGTTTACTACGCCTAGAGTTGACACACATTGGAGTGCAGCACTTGGTCCTGAATTGGCACAAATCAGAGTGTACCACTTTACATACCAAATCATATGAAATTGGTAAACTCTGGTGTGTGTCAATTCAGGACCAAGTGCTGCACTCCAATGCGTGTCAACTCTAGGCCTAGTAAACAGCCTTATTTGGTCTACCCTAAATTAAGGATGAATTCCGAGAAATTTGAAAACTTTTATTTTCAAGCCTAAATAATCATTTTTGATTGAAAATCACAAAAACGATAACTAGGGTGAATTCATGGAGTTTTACGTACTCCCCTAAGTTTTTTTCAAAAATCATATAAAGGGTGAATTCGTAAAAATCCAAGGATTCAACCTAGTGATCGTTTCTGTGATTTTTCATCAAAAATAACAATTTAGGCTTGAAAATGAAAGTTTTGAAATTTTTTCGGAATTCACCCTATCTATATTTCATACTGAAGAAATATATTCTTAATTCTTGGACCCCCCTTATCCGGTATATTGTAGGGGGAATCACACATTAGAGTCACCCATCAGGTTTTTGAACTTACACGCATTAGACT
Source organism: Oikopleura longicauda (assembly GCA_004367895.1). Lineage (NCBI taxonomy): Eukaryota > Metazoa > Chordata > Appendicularia > Copelata > Oikopleuridae > Oikopleura > Oikopleura longicauda. The sequence continues at coordinate 2,353 of SCLD01093654.1, read as the reverse complement.
TTCCCAATTTACATGCATAACCATACGAAAGTGGGACAGTCCAATATTTGTAAAAACAAGACTAGGTTGGGCACTCCAATGTGTGTAAGTTCGTTTCCAGGTGAGAATCCTAGGTATAAATTCTTACCGGTTTATGCTGCCACTAGTGGTGATAAAATGAACGAAACAGACGATGCTAAAACAACTAAACAACTTCGTTTTCTTTTGGTCATTCGGGGTTGAAGTTCGCCGTGGTGCCCAAATAAATTGGCACACCTATAATTGTAGCGGGAACAGCCACAACTGCCATGAGTGCAATCATTGGTGTTGCTAATACGAGTGTTCCAATTTGCTTTTTCGGGTTAGATAATTGAATAATTTATGAGAGCATTTTATGGTGCTTTGAAAAACATTTATAACCAGACCCATATAATAATTTTCTTTTTACTCCAAAATTGTTTGCCCCAGAATGTACCCTGAATTTCAGATTACTAGTGAAACGTTTTTTTATAACGTAATGATCTCAACTTACATCCATATGGAGATAAATAATGTAAGTCAGATATTTCTTTGAGGCAAAGCCAACAGAATTCGTCCATTTTACTGATAAGCGAATTACATCTTTTTTATGATTCATCAATGAATCATCATTTGAAACGCTCTTTGGCGCCAATAGTTTGATGAAGCCTTCCTTGAGCATAGTTTTTCGAACTTTATGGTTCGCCAGACTTGGCGACAATGATAGCAAAAGTCTGTTTGACATTCTTGACATTGGATTTTTGGGCAGGAGACGAATTCAGTGGCAATAAGGGTGAATTTGCAGTCAGGCCTCGGACAGAAACACGCATCAGGCTCCGATAATAAATACTGCCAAACCGATATTTGATCATATTTTTCTTTATATGTTCTAAAACAGATGTTCTAATTCCACTGATATTACGTTATTCAATCGCTTAAGTAATACGTGGTAATAAAGTAATAAATCTTACAATTCATAATCTTCTTCTTCAACATGTATACTTTGTGATTATGATTATGAAAGATTTCCCTTCTTGATTTTACGCCGATTTCTTTATTTTAATCATGCCTGAAAATTACCACGGTATTATTTTGTAACCATAATTTTCGAAAATATTTCTCTGAAAGTTACTAATTTTGACGAAAAATATGAAAGAATGAGTTATTATTTATTTCTCTATTTTTTATTCTGATTTATTTTTCGATATTTCAAGTAGCGCGCATTTTCGTCATCCACCCACGCTTTATACTCACTCTCAGAGTGGATCAATGACTCATTGGCAATGACTCACCATCTTTAACGATGGATGTGCAAATTTTGGCTCATTTAACTATTTCATAAAATGAAATGACCAAAGTTATGTCATAAAGTGGGATGCCCCTTTCTGATGGTCGTCGTCTCTTCACTACTCCATGCGGAATTCGGGTCAAATGACAATCGGGAAAATGCACCCCACTTTACAAGGTATACTAAATGCCTGTACTATGAATGATACTGAAAATTTGATAATTGATGTAAAGTGGGGTGCGTCTATGCGATAATCGTTGTCTCTTTTTTGCCTTTCTGGAGATTTTAGGCTGAAATTATCAACAAGAACATCGTAGAGCACTTTTCTAACATTATTTTCTGACTAATTCGGGTAAGATCTTTCGATTAAAATTAGTCTCGTGACCTGGTCATGGTACTCATGGTACTCATCGAATAAGTGGATGCGTATAATAACTTTGACCGAAAATATTGTCTAACTCAAAATTTACTTTGCTCGAAAATTTTTAAGCGTCAACACGACCCATGTGGAATTTTTGTCATATGACCATCGGGAAAACGCACCCCAATAATTGGAAAATGGCTTAAAATCATGTTTTTAGGCATAAAACATTACTAGATTACACAAATATCCCTAATAACCTCTCTAAAATTTTCCGGCGCAGCTTTTGGTGACTTCCGTTCCGACCGGAAGTGACCGGAAGTCACTTATTTATAGTTCCTAAGACTCACAAAGACCTATTTGACCATCTTAACAACTTTTGTGGTCAATTTGCAGCAAATTGCGAACCGGAAATGAGCCGGAAATAAACCGGAAGTGACCGAAAATGACTTCAAAATGGTAGAAATGGTTCGTATAACTATGTTTCGTCATTTTATCGGTATTTTATATTTTAGAGAGTCAAACTATCGGTGAAATTTGGTGTGAGTATTTTTTTTTTCTCAAAATACGGTACCTCTATATGCTAGCACTTACCCAGGATCTTTAGTAGAGAAATATATTCTGGTTTGTCAGCTACTAATGAAATTAGTTTTTCAAGAGAAATATTGTGAGATTGGCACGCAGACTGGTCCTCGGACCTATCCTCA
>SCLD01093643.1:0-12287 GCA_004367895.1 Oikopleura longicauda | reverse complement strand
CTGCCAATGATCAAGTATGGGGAATGGCTGTTCTACTTGGAGCAGGCTCAGCAGGTGTTCTCATTCTCAGTCTTTCTGTAATTGGTGAGTACTAATTTCTCTTTTTTTGCTCCAATCGATTATGAATCATCAGTAATGATTCATTACAATTGACCGATCCTTATTTTTAGCTGATCTTATCGGAGAATTCACATCTTCTTCTGCTTTCATCTATGGTTGTTTCAGGTACAAACCGGTTTAAAAACTCTTTCCGTTACCAAACGTTTTTTCGTTTTCATGCTGGTATAAGGGGGTCAAACATCAGAGTGGACCAACTGGTCCTGAACTTACACACATTAGCGTGGAACATGTTGAAAGTTCAATACCGGGTGTTCCACTCTAATGTGCGACCTGGAGTCACTGATCTCCCTATTCAAAAATGTTTCTAAAAATATAATTTAAGTGTTACGGATAAGCTTTTGAATGGAATCGCGATAGCAATTATTCAAGTAATTTCACCGTGCAGTGATGGCAAGACAAAAGAAGAGTGCCACGATGAATTTGGTCCATTTTTCGGCAGAATGATGATTGTTTTCACGAATTTTTAGATAACACTTCCACGATTTGCCGATTACACAGAGAACATGGAGGCAGATTCAAAAGACTTTGAACGACAAGAAAGCGAACGCCGTCCGCTCATGCATTAATCACTTTTTTCAATCACTTCCGGTCACTTCCACTTACATTATAGCACTTCCGGTCACCATTGAACCAATTATATGCTCACTTTTACACTGTCAGATTTATTTAATAAATTCCTTAATTCCCTGAAATGTGTAATCTCTAGATATATTGAAAAGTTGATATTTTTGAAATAACATTTCACTAGTTTTTTGAGATGACTAAAAAGTTGGGGATCCCCGGACCACAAATCATAGTCAGTTGAATGTCTAGGCCGATTTTCAACGGATCCCTGAATAAAGTATGAATTCAGGACGCTTTCAGCACGCGATCGATTTCTTGAATGGTGCATGAAGGCAGCTCCACTTTTTGAATCGGGAAATGGAACAAAAAGTGTCGAAACTGATTCAAATCTTTACACTGATATAAGTTTAGGTGAATATTTTCTAGATCCGTCAGACCGACCGACGTTCGGCTATTACTGCCTACGAAATACAAATTGAACTATTAGGAAAGTGCAAAATAATTTCCCAGATAACGACAAAAGTTGGCGATTTAATTTGCATTTTCCCATTAAAAAAATTCATCAAAATCACAGTGAAGAATACTCAAGACGACATGGACCTGACTATCATGCACAAGCAAGGGATTCAGTGTTATGCGAACATCCTACCTCGGTACGACATGTTAGCCGAACATTATTCTAAATTATGTATTTATAAATCCCCATTACAGTTATGAAAAATAAAGCTACAAAACGAAAGAAAAAAGAGTCAACTCCAAAGCGGCGAAGTCAAGGATCATCAAAATGTCCAATCCCCTCGGCTGGTAAGAATTCGAATCGAAGGTCAAATTACCCGCCGAGTGATGCTGGTGATACTGTCGGTTATGACGAAGAATACTATGATGTCAGCAATATAGATGAATCTATGGCTTATATTGGTTTCAAGGCTCTGGCCGCAACAAAAGTTGTTTTATTGTTATATTCACTTATTTCATGTTTCCATCTTCAAGTAACAGGCACAGGTTCAGCGATAATCAGTGATAATCATTACTATTGCTGATACAAATCAATATATTGATGAGCAATTTATTGATATTGGCAATATATCAATATTGGTTATTGTCTAGGCAAGTTTTGAAAACATTCGTTTTAAATCATCAAGGTGGGAATTCTTTCAGTTTTATTTGCAATTTTTGACCTTGATTTTTTTATACTGCCAATGAAAAATGTTAATAATACATTTTGTGCGAAAGATCAAAAGTGCCGCGGAACATTCCCGTCGTTCTGCTGAAAAAATTGGTCATAAATCCGAGTCGTTTATGATATTTTTCTGTTCGCGGTGCTTTTGATATTTCTGCACAATATAAAATGATTAAAGATGCCAACACGTTTGTGATCAACATTCTCTATTTTTTGTAGACGAAATATCAGACTTTTAACTGTGCCACCAAAATCGACCAGGATATGATATAAAGGAGGCCTCTTCCCGATGGTCATTTGGTCCGAATTTTGCATATGGCACTTATAGAAAAAAGAGACGACGACCACCGGGAAGACGCATACCACGTTACATGATCGACCTGTTTAAGAAGACTGTTATTCTTGCGATGAAAAAGGAAGCATGGTTGTAAATGTGAATTTGGCCGAGCTGTATTCAACTTTCCATGCAACTTGCTTCTCAACAATGACCCTTATGATATATCCTGTATTTTTTATCTATTTCTGTATCTGAACCAAAGTGTAAAAAGAAAACACCATAAATTCTTTGAAATCTAATAATCTGCCAATAAAAAGAACTATTTGAAATCAATCGAATCATCGGGGTCACCTTTATACTTTTACTGGAAAGGAAAATCTTACAGTCAAAAGGAAAAGGGCGTGTCAAAAACTTAATTTTTTTTTCGCTATTTAGATTTTAAAATGAACAAAAATCAAATCAGAGCAATTGTAAAGGAAGGGGAAAAGGTCAAAGAGACTTTAAAATGACCTTTAATGACCCTCATTGACCTCAAAATCATATAAATGTGAATTAATTTCCACGAAAGAAAAATCTGTCTGTCTCATTAAGTCTGCCCGAGCAGTCAAGGTTAGGGTGTTGCCGGAAGATTGACGAATTATCCACATTATTTGAACACCGTATCACCCGTATGAAGTTATTTGGTTCAGAAACTGTTGGAACATCCATCTTGGATCGCTGCTAAGACCGTAGCGGCTTACATTTCCGGATCTAAATTTCGAAAATCTAATATCTAGCACCACATATAACTTATCAATAATTAGTACATCATATAAGTATAAGATTCCCGAGTGTTCGTTTGTATGTGACAAAAACTGTATGTGCTTGAAATGATCAATGGACTTAGCATCAATGGAGCATAGGGATGATCCTCGATAAAGACCTTTGTCCGATGAGCCAAATATCGATTCAATTTTAGCGTCTTGTTCTGGAAAGGTCATCGGTGTTCCAAAATTCACAAAAAACGAAATGCGATTTGTCAAACTCGAATCTGATATTTCGACATTACCAAAAGATCGTTTCGGAATTCGAACCGAAACTGGTGAAACCAGTTTGGAAAAGTTCGATTTGGTAATTGTTCCTGGTCGTGCATTTACCACCGGTGCGTTTATCACATTCAACCGTGATCATCCAGCTAACCGCTGTTTACATCGCGGTATACTTAACAAGCCGCGGAATAAATATCGGTGATAGTGTTTTGGGACGATTTTAAGGATTGATCCCATTTTTGGCGAGACTAATAGTTTTTAAGATGGTTATCGATGCGGTCGTGGTGGCGGTTATTATGACAAGGTATCTCACTAATTCTAAATCATAACATTGGAACTGATATTCCCAAGTGCGATAAGGTCTTAATAGCTGGTTCCCCCTTCAAAATGCGAATTTGATTCGATTTACCTATCCATACATTCGATAATTTCAATAATTATTGAAATGACCAAGTGACGAACGATAATTTCCACTTGGCGAACCACTAAAGCGAACGTTTTAAGTTTCTGCCAAGCCAATCATGTCCAAAAATAGCATTAGCTTTCAACGAACAGCTGTTTGAGTCGATACCATATAACGATCATGATTTCAGGATTGATATTGTATTTCGGAAGTCGGTTTATTCATGTATATCCAACTCAAAAACATGTATGGAACAATGGATATATTGTATTTACATGTATATTCCGTGGGTCGGCACGGACATGTAGATTTATGTAAAGCAATATCCTCGATAGAATTGACGAAGTTCTATATCAACCAAACCCATAACTCGATTGTGGTTTTTGCAATTTTTCAAAATAAAAAACTTCGAATAATACTTTATGGTGTTTTAAACCTTTTTAAGAGGATGAACTTGGGATCGTAATGGTGTTAAATTAAAATAATTTGGCATCCGGCCATCACGTGACAATCGTAACACGCGAATTTCTCAATCTTATTACATACGAAGGCATGCCAAGGCAACATTTTCAACGTATTAAATCTTGAATTTATCATTCTTGAGGCTTGGGTGTTAAATCGGAGGTCAACAATTACCAGTACATGTATTCGAGCAAAAATTACATGATTTTTCAGTGTTTCTGCGCTCCGTCTATTCTTGAATTTGCCATTCATGAGGCTTCAAAATTAGGTTAGAATAAATTGGGGGTCAACGATTACCAGAATCGAAGCAGAAATTACATGGGTGTTCAGTGTTTCGGAGAAATTTTGACATTTTTATGAATAATTATGCATGACCGCATAATTGTCTTGTACCTGCCAGACGTCGTGCACTATCGATTACCCACGATTAGCACGATGATCACTCTCAAATCATGATAAATCATGAATTAATTAAATTCAAATCAATTTCACGCGAAATATGGAGCCCATAGAATATTCCATGGTCCATAAAGGGCCATATAAGGGCATTTTTCAAGGATAAGAAGGCTATGGGAGTGAGAAAGGGCGTGCAAATTATTTAAATTATTTCAAATTTCAGCTGTTACTCACGGTAAACACCCTAAACATCATTTTGGGAAATTTGAAATGTGGGAGCCTGATTTAATAGAATATGATCAAAGGAACACGCCGCTTTGGAACATCCCCGTGACCTTTCTGTAGTCTGTGTATGCTTTTTAATAGCATTATTGTTTCATTTTGAGCTTAACGTTTTGAATTAACTCAGATTAAGACAAAGAGTTTCGAACTAAAAAGTACTTTTGAACATCACTAATGAGCCTTTATCATCATCTAATGAAATGAACCTATGAATTCTCAAGGCGTTTTCAAAGTCTTTTTATGGTCTTTCATGACATTGTCTTTCTGTTTACCCCAAAATCCAAAACGTCTCCTCAAGAAAAACTCCAAAGGGTTGTGTTTTGGTCTCTGTCTGGCTTATTCCTTTGAAAATCACTTTCAAATTTTATAAAAAGTTTTGAAAGGCTTTTTTAGGTTTTTCGTTTGACATTCGTTTTTGTTCATCTGACCGCAAAATTTTTAAAGAGGCCATTTGGCGTCGGACAGACTATCCACAATTTTAAAATATCCACTTTTTAAATATCCACTTCCATTGAAGCGAAAAATGAAATCCAATGAATGTACAAAGTACCAACCGCTTGCCAATAAAGGACACACTCTGTCAACTTGGTGTGATTATTTTTATGACTCGAAATGATGATTCATACATGCAAGGCCACTTGACAGGCGTGAGAACTGACTGTATTTACAAAAGAGCTGATATCGACTCCTCTCTTTACTGATTGTCCCAGTTTAAATATTTAACTGTAAAATACAGTCGAGTTTAAAGATACCTAGACCATAATGAAATACAATTTTGATGCAATTTCAATCCTTATATCATATAAGTTATATGTTCCGGAATCTTTGATGTTCATTTTTGTGGTATCTTTATAAGTTTATGCCAATCCTTATTCCTTATACTGTCACAAATTTACCAAGTAAGATGTTAAAGTGGACATCACAGATTCGAATTGATTGCCGACATTGGTCGTTTACATGAATATTTATGGTCGGCATTGCACGCGTCTCTGTCGGCTTTACCCTTTGATCACGTGTGATGAAGTCACATGACTCACGTGGTTTCAAACGTAGACCCCTCTTTAGAACATATGCGCATGCAATGGAACAGATGCTGTTTCAATCCATTTAATTTCGATTTTCGAGTCTTCTGGTTGATGGATTATGAATATATGATTACATGGAACACATCCCGAGTATATTAATGCATGCAAAAATAAATAAATTACCATAAGTAAATAATGAAACAGGTTTAAAGCCTGATTTTTATTGCGTTTGGGTTCCAAACTTTGGAATGAAAGATTTTTCGGCAGATATAAAGATGAAACAGTGGTTAAAGAATTGAGGTAATTCAATATAATGAAGATTTAAAAGCTCGTGGTGGACAATGTCTATGTCCGTTCGCCTGTCCGGATACTGTCCGGCTGGCCCCGATTGGAGTTTAAGAGCGTTTTGGTTTGAGAAAGTCGATCATGGCGATGATAACAGATGGATGACTTGCACTTAAATGCCAAATCGTCCATCCCTTTACAGTTGCTAAACTCGTATTGCATCCAAGTTTCATTAAAACCAAGGCAAGTTGGGCATCGCCCATAAGACATGCCGCATGAAGTGACGTCATACCGCGTGAATCATATAAATCGAGATTGATTTTTGATAAAACACCGGCGTTCTGCTTGAAAATGGGTCCGTATATTTTGAAGATATTGAGCCATGCGCCCTTTGAAATAGCATTTTCAAAATTTCGAGTTTCTTCGTCGCGTTCGGCTTCAGTTTTTGCAAAAGAAGAAGCTCGTCTTCGTTTTCTCTCGAAGCCTGAAGATTTCTTGCCTTCAGTTCCCTCTTCGCCAGTTTCTTCAGATTCAGAATCAGAAAACTGATCAATCAGTCGTTTTCTCTTCCGTGACACTTGGTTGTTGTTGCGAGCGGACTGTAACTTTGCATGGTTTGGACATGTGAGTTGATGGTCACCCCGGGTTGCGGACGATATAATTGGATCTGGTGCTTCTGTAGAATCATTGAGCGGACTTTCTGGTGGACTGATTGGACTTTCGTCATATGTATAGACTGCATTGGAATTCTAAAATATAAAATAAGGAACTCAAATACAAAAATTTGAAATTCAAATAACTTTGAACTCGGGTACGTGGTAAAAAGGGTGGTAAAAATGAGATAACAATTTGGGTAAAGGGTCAGTGGCTCGAACAGAAGTGGGTAAATAATGGAACCCTAGAGTGTTACATATACAGACTATATATTCGCTTCGGGCTATAATCGTAAAAGAGCAATTTTACTATTTTTGAAATAGCTTTTTTAATCTCATCGACAAATAGAAAACTTTCTCACGCTAGTGTCATTAAATTTTCACTGTATTTATAGCTTTTTTTATATATTTCTCAAAATAAGGGGTTTTGGTTAATAATATTAAGGGTGTAAACGGGTGAACACGGGGGTAAAATAGGGTATTCAAACATTCAAAAAGGTTTAATTTTCTTACCATTTTCAGTTGAGTTTTTTTTTCTTCGGAAGGTAATCTCTTTTTTGAATCTCTTTCTTGGATTTAGTTTTTCGAGGTTTTTTTCTCCTTTGGAGTTTATATTTTTGGAATATTTCTCTTTTTGAGCTTTAGATGTGTGCTTGGACGTCGAGATGTGTGAGGGGGCGACCTGGAAGAGGAGGCAGAGCAATTCTATCAAAGAAAGATAAGAGGCAGCAGGCGTGGTGGCGGTAGAGAGCTATCGCATAGTACTCAAGCTCTGATGGATGAAAAATTGAAGAAGTAAGAAAGTTTTCACAGCTTCAAAATTAAGCTAAACCCTGGATAATCCCCTTTCGAAATTATGTCAATCATGCACTCCTTCTCTATCAAACCAAACCCAACCCACATTATCATTATCACCATTTTCTGTCACAAAAAAACAGTCACCAGACTGTCACCAATTACAATGTACAGTTTTCCACTCCATGACGTCCTAATGAGATGTCCATCTGATGTGAATTCGGATGTAAAATTGAAGTCAGGAAATCTGAAATGGGATTGGAATCTAAAAAAACCGTGAATTTAAGTTTACGATAGAGTGGCGTCTTCCCACACTTACTCACACATAATTGTAAACTAATAGGCCAAGATAAACTTAAATAGTAACCATTAGTATATCGTCATTTGAAATACCGTCACTGCCCCTTGTCACATTTTATCTTGATGAGTTGAGAAATGTCTGAATAAAGCGTTTGAACACCCTAAACATGTTTAAACTAGGGTGTCTCATGAGGCGGAAATGGCTGCGACCAATCTTGTTAAGATCCCCTCTTTCGTGTGTTTCTCAAATCGTACCCCGATTTCGTTTTTTCCCACGCCAAGAGAGTGAGAATTCCGGATCATGGCCTCCTCTCATGGGGAAGGGAGTGAAAGCAGATAAAAATTATTACGTGAGTTTTCTTTAGCCGCGATCAAGTTCCCATGGACAAGGTTTCGCATGGGAAAAATTGAAAATTTTACGAAAGGGCAAAAAACCGACTCGTTTCCGGAATCGGTTAATGCGCATTTAGTTATCAGTTGGTGGGACAAAAATGATGACCTTTAATTTGTATGATTCAGGATACAGTTCAATTGGTTGTTCTCAGAGGATTCTTTTACAGAGGATTCATCAGATCTACAGGTAGGTACAATCTAAATTTTATAATCTACAGTGTAGTCAACAGTGTAGTCTGAAATCTGATCCAATTAGGATCATCTGAACTTTTGTTGGATTTATCAAAAACTGGAGAACCAAGTTCTGGCCGAAAATCTCTTGGCTTGATATTCCGCGCACATGTGAAATGTACAGAATTTTTGGACAGGCCATGATTTGAAATTCTGTTTGCTCAAAGGCAAGTTTCCCATGGTATACTGACTACAAATTAAGCATTATGTGATTTTTGGCTTTGGTTTTTACTTATGAGATAATGTAAAAGTTTAATACTCAAGTGTTAGTCTGCGGCTGATGGTGAGAGCTGATTAATGCGAATTAATTGCGGAAAATAAATATTGGTCAAAATGCAATAAGTGGGCTTAGAGCCCCCCACTTCACTATGTTCGTGTGATGGGAAAATTTAAGTCAAAATTTCACACTTAAAATAAATCCACTAAAAGAGTCAGAATCCAACCAGACTATAGAGAGAGATTAAATCACAGTGAGATGGAAACATTGATTTTAATAATGGACACCGTGGGAAGTTTAACTCAACTCACACGGTCATCGACTCACTAGATCTCTCTACAAATGGCTGACATTTGACGAATTTCTCGATTTCCACAAAATCAACTTTCGAACATCTGTTAGTCATATAAAATCAGAGTTAGGCGGACACGTGTTTCCGATTTTGTCTGAGTCAGGGTCTGAGGTTTCTTTTATTTTACCGACGTACACTTCCTAGCCCGAATTTGGATTCACAAAAGGTCTCAAAACATTGCATGTCCGAGATTATGAGAATTATTTTAGTTCATGTCGTAGTCCGGGATTTAGTCTGCGTCCAAGTCCTAGAATATCATCCCGAGATAATTTCGAGGCGATCGAACTCATGTCCGTTAAATATCGGATTATACCGGGTACCGTAGTATGACTTATACACATCAGAACATTGAAATTGACTTTTACGTTTTGTAAATAGTTTTAATGGTATTTTCCCACAAATCAAAAAAGAATGATTGAGTCATTATTAGTAGACTTGGGAGAAATCCTAAAAGTGAAAGTCCGCAAGGGCATGAGAGAAGAAGCAAAAAAGTTGGTTTCACATGGTCCGGAATAAACCCAATTCGCTGGGCCCTGATTATATAAATTTTCCCACGCTCATTCAAAAACCGATTCCCGTGCCCTTTTAATTTTTGAACCAATTTCTTTGGTCGCCAGGTAATGGGAGTAAATTAAGCTGGTCTGAGAAAGTCGAAAGTCGCTGCTCGAGCTCGAGGAGTTTATCTCGAACAGTGGGAAGGGAAAGAGACCCCGGGTACTCAATTATTGGAAAGGTGAAAACGCTGTTTGTGTTTGATATAAGGGGGGTGAGTACAAAAAACAGAATGAAATACTCTTGGGAATATTCGACTTGTCACAAGCAAATGAAGAAGATGGGAAGATGCATTCATCACACGGGCCATCATAAATCTCAAACTCGAATTTCGAAGCCATTTTCTCATTGCCCACCACCACGCTACACTACCTTGGTAATAATTTCACTAGCATGTGAATTTTGAAATGAAATGTATTTGTTCAATATAAGTACCTCTGGTCAGGAAATCTTAAGAAGATTCCTTATCTTTATGGATATGTAATTTAAGGGCCCTGTGAAACTGAATTCAAATGTTAAGTGACCGTTTAGTATTTTACTGCTTCGGATATCCGATGCCAATTAGACCTATGAAAATATATATTGGCCTATTATTTTCCATTATAACTATGTTTTTTCGTATATTCACTGTCAATAGCTAAGAAAGTGAACGTTCTGTCAAAGTGGTCGGGTTTTTTGATTTCAAAGTGACCGATTTGAGATAGTGACCTGGTGGATAACAAAATGGTGGATTTTGCTCCCTCACTACCCGAAAACTTTATGGTTTCCGAGGCTATGAGAAGAGTTAAATTGGGAGGAGTGACTACTGTATAATAAAACAAGTACGCCATTTACTGTAAACACCATAAAACATTTCAAAAAATGCTTGAGCCTAAGAAGAGGGTTTCTCTAAGTGTATTAGCCCTAAATTAAAAATAATTGATGCTTTGAACTTGAATATAGGTCAGTTTTTATTGTTGTATTGTTTAAATGAGGTTAACAGTGTGTGATTCTGATTCGGTGTGATATCACTAATTGAAGTGAGATTCTGATCCCACGTGGGATATTTTTGGTTGTGAGAGCCAAGTTAGATCGACATCATCCCACGCAGTTTTATTACCTTCATGCATTTTCATCAACTCCTATCTATCTCTGTGTGAAATTATGATTCATAAAAATATGTTTCTCTCAGGCAAATGAAATTGCAGGCATGCATTTGGTGCAGTATCATGATTCAACATGGCATTTCGACGAATTTCGTGAGAAACCGGGAATAAAGTTGTTACAAACACCATAATCACACTGGAAGTGAACCTTCCCACGATCGTCTCCCCTCCCCTTTTCCCACCGAGACCTCTTATTCTTGGGTTAGTGGACTGGCTCCATGGCTCGGTGGGAGACTCAAAGATAATGATAAGACTCAGTCCCAATCAAATTAATGCTTTTTAAAAAATTCTCACTAGAATTATATCCGGTCATTACCAAGTACGATTTTGACGATTATGAGAGAAAAGGAACTTAGGAGGCCTAAAGGTTAGTCCGTACCCAGAGCTATAATTTCGAGGGATTTATTTATATTTTGATGATCGCAAATCCACCTAGCTGATGGGCAGCTATTTTACTCATCAGTTTCGTTTAACGTCAAACGACTGAGAGAATAAGGTATGACCATTAAGTCACAAATAATTGAAAGTCATCGGTACGGTTGGATAGATAACAAGTTTAAAAGTATCCGGTCTTTTAAATTATACCATAAGTTTGTCCCTAACATTAGTTAAATACACGCCCTTTACCGTGAAGGGTATACGCTGAATTGACAAAAAAATAAATGTTTTTTCGAAAGATTAAGGAGATTCCAGTTGAATAGTTCCATATCCTAACCCAAAGTATACGGTCGCTTTACAGGACTAAATCACTTCACTTTTTTGCACCGTACAGTCCGTACCTTCCCATTTCCCCATTCAAGATCATACCAAATATTATCAAATTAACTAAATCATCTAAAAATCTCATGGTCCATCTGAAATACTTCAGATTCAAGAATTTCTTATTTCCTGTGGGTCCAAGGTTGATGTCTTATAACCAAAAGTTAGAGCGTGCTTAGTTGGATCTTTGTTATCGAACATCATTATGGCGAGCGGTTCATCTAGTCGACACGAAGTAAAATGGCACATCTTCATGTGATTCACTTTTAGTATTTGGCCTATACAATTCTAAAAGACAAATGGTATTTCCGAACGGTTGTCAGATAAGTAAGAGAACCCGGACGGGTTCAATCTGCGGACGAAGTCCTTCCGGAAGAATCTGTAGAATGCTGGAATTCACACTTGGAGTCAAACCGTACTTTTTTAAATCATTAAAAAATGGAACAAAAAACTGTCAAAATTTTCGAACTTTTTTGTACCAGTACCAGTGTATGTAAAATTATTTTAAACTACAGTAGTTCAAGTTCGCATTACGATTCTAGCACGCGAAGGAAACTTCAAACGTATTTTTGAAATCATCGTAACCCACTACCAAGAATGGTAACGTAAAGATCTGAAAATAGCCTATGTCACATAGGATGAGCCCTAAAGTTTAATTATTTTTAATTTCTGCGTAATTATAAAAATGTTCAATGAAGTTGTCATTAGATTTTGTGAGAACCCTACCTATTAATGTCGCCAAGACTGAATTCTCTTCAAGCCTATCCACTAATCTGACCGACCGTTTTTAAAATTGATTTGTAAGCGGTTTGTCCCTGTTTAAACTGGTTTATTGGCCCCATTTAAAAATGATAAAGTATCAGTGCAC